>SZWC01000974.1:215705-239006 GCA_023375785.1 Penium margaritaceum
AATGAACAACAATGGGAGACCCCTCCAAGTTCTAGGCCCCCCCCAGCTCTGTAGAGCTTGTTACTCAGTTCAACAGCCAATCAGAAAATAGCTCAGTTCAGGCTGGCAGGTTTTCTCGGTGAGGCCTGCCAGACAGCCGACAGCCCAAAACCCGGGCGTCGTCCGTTTTGCCTGAAAACTGGACCATACCATAATACCGCCGCTGCGAACGCAGCCGTGCGGTCAGAATCTGCTAGAAAAATAGTAGCGAGGAGTTATGGCAGCCTAAACCCAGATAGTGCCCACAACGGTTTATGCTGCCAACCAGGGCCATGCAACATGCAACTGGGACCCTAGGCAGTGCATGACGATGCAGACGCAATGGGATGCGCTGGACGCATGCAAGCAGCAAATGCGGTGTCAATGACCGCCGGCAGCACGACCGCCGAGGAGGCCTGCCGATGGAGCTGAGCGCGTCGCCTGAGAGAGGAGGCTCCAGCGAACTGCGAGAAGACCTCAGCGTGCGTCGGCTCCACCGGACGACACTCCATCAACGTCGAGTCTCGCCGTCAGTCATCTGCACGCCGATGTACACAAGCCGGGAGGACACAACAGCGCACAATGAGAGATGTGCAAAAACCAACAATCCATACTCCCCTCAAATGGTGCGTATCAAACTTCGCCATAAATGATAAATTTCAAAGAAGTTCCCTCACTTGTCATTCCTGAACAATGTAAGGTGGAAAGTAGCTTCCAACCCACCTTATCTCTATTTTTTATCCATACTTCATAGGAAGCCAATTTACCATGATTCCCACTTCCAAGAAGTTTTGGTCAACTACATTATATACCTTTTCAAAACTCACATGAATTGGAAATAGAATCATCTCAAATTCCTTTTCATTCCTCTAAAGGTACGTAAGCAACGAGTCTGGAAGTTTTAAAATTGGCTTTCAATCACTTGTATGCAAAGAATTAAAAGAGTATTCGAATTATTAAAACCCTTGGTCTACCATTTTTCGGATTTATTTTAATAGCAAAGCATGTATTCCACACACACACACACACACACACACACACACACGCACACACAGAGAGAGAGAGAGAGAGAGAGAGAGGGAGAGAGAGAGAGAGAGAGAGAGAGAGAGAGAAATTTTAGAATTGTCTAATTCTGGGTTGGTTTTAGTTTACTTAGCTCCGAACGGCTTTGTTTCACTGTTCAGAAGGTTCTATAAGTTATGGAACTATNCACACACAAACACACACACACACACACACACACACACACACACGCACACACAGAGAGAGAGAGAGAGAGAGAGAGAGGGAGAGAGAGAGAGAGAGAGAGAGAGAGAGAGAGAGAAATTTTAGAATTGTCTAATTCTGGGTTGGTTTTAGTTTACTTAGCTCCGAACGGCTTTGTTTCACTGTTCAGAAGGTTCTATAAGTTATGGAACTATGGTATGGAAACCGACCGAAAATAGCGGTACAGTCAAACCTCTTTTCAGGTTTACTCCCTCCACCCACCTCCTCCCCTCCCGACTTCACAAAGTGTACGTTGGGATTTTATGGGATGATACACGACTGTTCACAACAGTATCCACCTTCACTATACACTGGTGTGTTTCCATGCATGACATATCCAAGAAGGTTCCCGGCTTCCATTTGTGTAGATATTCCTTTGACACATGCTACAAAGACTACACTCGCATTTTCATTCGGGCCATGCAGTTTAGTGGTGATATGGGGATGGGATCCGGTTCCAAAATCTAATGCTGACCAGGCATCCTCCACCAGCAAAGAAGTACACGTCGAGAGTGTTTGTGTAAGTGGTCATAAAACACCACACAAGGAACTGCAGGTTGTACAAATGTGCTTAGATCGATTCGATACATATACACCGTCGATGCATATGACTTGACAGTCAACGATTCTCCAACCTAGTGATTCCACTAAGTTGGTAGTGTATGTTCCGGTCATCTCGGGCCTTCTGATGCCATTGAATTTTGCAGTTGGGCTGCCAGAGATAGCAAAACGGTAGAAGATATTAGTTTTGGAAAGGATCTGCCAGTGAATCATTGGTAGTCTTCATCGACCGGAAGCTAGGCCCGACATTCAAAGAGTCGGGCTTCAGCAGCGAAGCCCGACTATTGTGATGCCGGATGGTGGGGGAGGGGGGTTATTGGTCAGGCGATTGTTTTTAGCTGTGTCGTGTGTATAGCTCTCCATGGGGCACAGCTAGAAATTTTCACGCGGCTTGTCAAGTGTAGCGGAAAGCACTGTACTTGAACGGTAGCCAGCCTATCGCTCAAGGGGTAGGCTAAATTCCTTCACCGCTGTTGGAGAAACAACTTTGGTTTCGAGTACGGAAAATAACGCCCTTTTCTCACCGCCGCTTCTTAACTTCAGGTATTGTTGTAGGACAGAAAGTAATATTACATCTATAACCATTTTTTAGTTTTTGTTATACGCTATGTTTACCATTTCACTTTACATGTCCTTATGTAGAAATGACCCACGTAAGAGTTTTACAATTAAGATACTATTCCTGTATTAGAATACATTGTCAAATATTTACTCTAGATGTCTGTAGATTATGTGGTAATAGGTGATATGTTGTATAAAGTTTATGTACTTACATACCAACACACACCTTCACCCACATTACATTCACTTTCTTGTATGCCTTTATGTTCAATTGCTTTGTAAAACGTTACATGAAATCGCCCAATCCCACCTTGTTCTTGTCCAACGTATGCAAGGACTCACATTAGTATTTGTTTTAGCTCTCAACATACTCACCATTCACGCATGTTCTTGTGCACTCCCCACATAAACTTACCCCCAAGTAGTACTACGAGCTTTCCAACAGCAAGAAATATCAGACACGTTAATCAAACCAATACACACAAGTGAAATTTCCCACACACATCCCCTATATCTAGCGATACACCTCCACTTACAATCCCCACACACACTTTCTACCCCACACCTCCCCCGCCCCCCCTCCCCATACGAAAAACAACCACCCTCGAACACGTAACTCATCCGAACATAAACAAGAACATGTTGCTATGCATCCAGTCATACACCATCTCTTATACTCCCCGCATACACTTTCCACCCCTTTCTGTCTCCCCCGAACCACCACTGGCCACATAACAAAACAGAACATACACAAGTCCATATATCTATGCACAACCCACCTATCCAGCCATACACATCTACCTGTAATACCCACGTACATTTTTTACCAAAAATCGCCAAATCACTCAAAACAACCACACACAAGTGTAGAACTATACAGACAACTCATACATCCGACAATACATCTCCACTTTCACTCCTCGCATACACTTTGTATCCCCATTCCCTTTTCTTCCCTTCCTTGTCCGGTCACCACCAAACCCTCTAACACAATACGCAACCAATATACGCGAGTAAAAATTTATACACAACTCATAAATACCTATAGATACACCTCCACTTAAAAGCTCCACACACACTTTCTACCCCCATACCCCCCTCCCCTTCCCACCCAACGACCACCAACCAACCTAAAACATACTACCCTGACCAACACACGTCCAAAATTCTTCACACTCCTCATACACCCATTGATACACCTCCTATTACAATCTCCATGTACACTTTCTTACCCCAGTTCTCCCCCCGTATCCCCCCTTCACAAAATGGAAACCAACCAACCTCAAACACGCTACTCAAACCAGCATACAAAAATATGTATTTATACACACAACCCACAAATAAAGCCATATACAATCACTTGCAGTTTCCACATAGAATTTCCACCCCTTCCCTCCCCCCCTTCCAACCACCACTGACCACCTCACTCAAGGGAACATACACAAGTGTAAATCTCTATTGACTGCCCACCTGTTTAGCCATATACCCAGACTTACAGTTCCCACATACACTTCCAACCACCGCACATCAAATCACTCAAAAACATCATTCACCGGTGCATATCTCTACATACAACCCACACATCTGGTAATGCATCTCTATGTACACTCTCCACATACACTTTCCACCCCCAGTCCTCTCCCCCCCTCTCACCCAATCACCACCAATCAATTTCAAATACATCACTCTAACCAGTATAGACAAGTACAAATTTCTACATACATCCCATATATCCATTGAAGAACCTACACTTAAAATCTCCACATACACTTCCTACACCAACACCCCCCCCACCCAATGACCACCAACCAACCTCAAAACATTTACCAAACCAACGTGCAAAAGTATACATTCTACACAAATCCCACACATCAAGCCATACACAATCACTTACACTCCCCACACACACTCTCCACCCCTTCACTCTCCTCCCACCCACCACTGACAACATCACCGAAAGGAACAAACACAAGTGTCTATCCTTGTACATAACCCATATTTCCGGTCATACACCTCCACTTGAAATCCCCACATGCACATTCAACCCCCTCCATCCCCTCTGCATAAACATCACTAAATAAATCACTAAAAACAATTGCTTACGATAACCTTACAATAAAGCTTCTTATAATACCATAAAATACTATACATTCGCTACATAGTACAAAAAGTCGTTTGAATATCTTTATCTCCATATTTCCAATACAACACACCATCATACGTAAGGGATTTTGACCAATGCCCCTCACTATTGGTGTTGTAATCCAATACCTTATGACACGTGCGACCACTTCTGATACTGGACAATAGAAGTACCATGAACCATATCGATCTTTTGGTACTACCAGCTAAAATTACAATCAGTGTTGGGGTTTTATATAAAAAGGTCTTGATGGAAGCCAGACCGTGATCGGGAATCTCCGAAATGACCACTTATTACATGACCTCACACGTGCTGCTTGAGCATCCAAGACCCCAAGAATGCCACCCTTTTACTGGTTAAACTTGCACGTGTGCCATCCACAGCCCCGACTATGTTGCTCATCTTCATTGTTGACATCTTTTGATTCCTTGAATAATGCTTTCTCTTGGTATTTCTCCATTTTTGGTATCCATATTTTGCTATTCATAGCATGCTCGTTGAGTACCGACTAATGGAATCCGACCGCAAGTGACGATGAAGTAGCAAGAGGTAATGGAGAGAAATGGACGGGGAAGACTTGCTATTGGTGATGTACGTGACATCATCGTGTATTGCTTCCATGCAATAACATGGGACAAACTGATCCATATGGTGCATTTATCTGATTTTCCACCCCGTATGGGAGAACATGCTTGCAAACCCAAGAGATTTCATCACAAATGGCAAGAACAGGCAGTGTCTTGCATAATCACATTTCTAGTTGGTTATTTCTGTTGCCACAAAGAGATGTACCTATAGTCCTATGTGTAGGGATTCCAAAATGAAACGGCGTTATGGTGCTACCACGTTTTTCTCGGGTCATCCTATCATGATTGTTGACCATCAAAACCACCAATATATCTTCCTTGTACCCATTTCCAACCAGTAATATCTTCAGACCAAACCGCCGGGTATAAGCGACTGATCCCTCGTTCCTTTGTGCATGTTGTAACCCTCCTTTGACGTGTTGCTTCACCAATGACACCTCAGCACCCTCCTTGGCCACCGCTCCCTTGTAGGGGATTGCCGTTGTAAAATGAGAAAAATGGCATCCTTGTAGCCAAGGGATGAGTGACACATCCCCACATAATAAGTTATGTGGGGATGTCATGGCATATGGGATGGAATAATCTATGTAGTGTTTGTGTTTATCACGTGTATTGTCAATGAGTTGTACCCTCTTGAGTCGTGGTTAATCATCCCCTTCCAATACACCATGATACCTGCACGTAGAACATCCAATTTAAGTATACTCCCAAGAATCTTACATCGAGATGCTCACTTTTTGGACACTAGGTCTTTATTGGAAGTCACCGTATAATTTTCCACATCAAATTGGTCATTCCATGCTCCCGCATTGGACTCGTGCAGTTCAGAAGGAATTCTTATGCACTGTAATGTTTCTCAACAAGCCTATGTATGTCCCTTGAGTTATGAATCAGTTGTTTTGTCCATCGTATTAGTGCTACATAAAGCGAGTAGTCTTGAATGCCTCATTCTCGTCAATAAGCACCCATGTCAAGACTTCAGATGATAAACAGATACGGTTATGGTCGCCATTTCTCAAAGACAAAGTCCCCCTATCCCCCCCCCCCCCCCAAAATCNAAAGCGAGTAGTCTTGAATGCCTCATTCTCGTCAATAAGCACCCATGTCAAGACTTCAGATGATAAACAGATACGGTTATGGTCGCCATTTCTCAAAGACAAAGTCCCCCTATCCCCCCCCCCCCCACAAAATCCCTGAGTGTTTTGGAAAACTATATCGGGGAGTGCATCAGGGAAACAAAGTTGTCCTGGACTTGTGTATCGGCATGTCCACACCTCCCTCTGGATACTCTCGTTCGAAAAAGAGGACTCCTCCAGCCACACTCTCCGATACACCACCCTAATACACTTTGGACTGCTTGGAGTGGGATCTGGATGTGAGGACCCCCTCCCCCTGAAGAGGAAGAATCTATTGCAAGAGTGTAGCATGAATTATACCTGGTATATAGGAAAAAGACAAACGTGTGTGCGTCTTCCTTCGTTATTCGTAATCCGTCAATTCCCACCATCCATCATCCCTTGATTTGTCTACGCAATCAGCTACAGCTATACACAAACAGTTTAGTGTACTTCAACCATGCCACAACAGGGCTCCAAAAGGACCCCCCCATTGAGTGTATCAAGGAGCTATATTGAGGAGGGTAACAGGGTACCAACGTTCTTTTAGAATTTTCTATTGGCATGTCCACACCTCCCTTCGAATACACTAGTTTAGAAAAGAAGGCTCCGCTGGCTTCAATCTCATATACACCATCTCGATACACTTTTGACTACTTGGAAGGGGGTGGGAATCCGGGTATATGGATCACCCCTCCCAAATTGGATGAGTGCATTGTGGGAGTGTAGCGGAGAGTGTATCTGGTAGATATAAAAGAACAGACCTGTGTACATATATAGTAAGCACTCGTAATACGTCGATTGCCAACATCCGATGACTTCCAATTTGTCTACGTAACCAACTATAATAGTTCAGTGTACTTCAATCCCAACACAAAAGAACCCGTACTAGACCCATCCTCCCAAAACCCAGGATCATATCAGGAAACTGTATCAAGGGAGAGTGTATTGGGGAGTGTGTCGTGCAAACACACAAAATTCTACATGATTACATAAACAAACAAGTGTATGAAAACAGTCCAAAGCAAGATACACTCTGAATGCACCTTGGCCATTCTGTTAGATCCCGGGGGGACGCTCTAGCCACGGCAAATAGACATTGCCTGCGACCTTCTAACCTTCCGCTTGGGCATCCGAACACCCCATAATCATGAGTTCAGTGATACCATAACCGAGGACACTTCAACATTGGCGATTAAATCATAAACATGTCCTGAAGTTGAAACAAAGAACAAAGTAGGTCACGATGTAAAACAAATTGTAGAATTGGTCATATAAGAGTCATTCGGGCCGTGTACTTCTCGAGGAGGTTCAGAAATATTATCGTGGCTTTATACGTAAATCTAACCGTGAACACGTGTAGCGTGCGGCCAGCACCATGTGGATCAAGCAGGGGTCCCTGTCCTATGGGCGGTTGGACGAGATGGCTTGAGGGCCTGAGACCCTCTATCACCGCAGTGTTGGCCTAGATGGCAAAGGACTCTGTCCAATCTGCTACACTGGTACTAGAGCGCCGGGGTTTTTACGTGCGGATGCTGAGGGCAGCTCACTCCTAGTGCAGGGGAGTGTAGCGCGCGGCCTGCGCCACGTGGATCGAGCGGGGTCACTGTCCCATGGACGGTTGGACGGAATGACTGGAGGGTTGAAGACCCTTGAGCACTGTGGTTTGGCCTAGTTGGGCAGAGATTCCGTCCAATCTGCTACAACATGATTCTAGCCAGCAATCTGTAGGAAACATTGTCAATTGTCTAAGCCATCTTCCTGGAATGATCCTAACCATTCATATAAACACATTATGGAGTGAGTGGAGTTGTGGTGATTGAGCATATATGACCCTCTTACCAACATTCAGCATACACCCATGATACACCACCATTATCACAAGTTGAGTGACCATCACATTGATTTTACTTCTCACAAGAACGTTGCTAATTAATTTAAGATTGGTAAATCAACAACAATCGCCACCTCTTTGGACGTCCCTTTGGCGTCCGAGGACTTCCATACAAATGTCTACAGTAAACGATCCACACATATCTAGCTTGCAGAGTTATAGAAGGTTTCACACGCATAGGAGGGACGTCGCTGGTGATATAGATGTTTTGCAGTTCCCCGTCCTTTGGCATACGAAGAAGAAGGGGGTTTAACTTGTTGCTGGGGGTTCTATGTGGTCCCCTTACAAGACTCCATTCATACACCATACTTGCTTCATGAAAACAACGATAGCTAGGGTGGCTCTATCCATGAGTGGTGATTATTCTAAAGCACATAGCTGTATCATTAATGTCGGTGGTGAGTTATATAGATACAAGCTCGTTGGCAATCCTACCTGCCCCAGACATCCTAGTATCTTGTCTCGTTATAAGTCTGTCAGAGTTCATTTGTGTCCACGGTAATAGTACTTGAACATAAAGCACCATGGTACATGTATGGGTGTCAAACGTCCTTTCATGTTGTCTAAGTGCCGGTGGCGCATTCCACACAAGCATCTTAAAAACTATCTCCACGAAGTTTGTGTTGTTGTCACACAATATGTACCTCTACATTGAATCATACACCCATGTAGAATAAGCATGTGTCTTTGCATCCGTGTTATTGTATAAAAAAACTACTTTCATGGGTGCACTGAACCAATGTTTCGTGCACTCTAATTTTGTCGGTAACCTACATCACACTATCTATTTGTCAAGAATCATTCTAAATACACCATTGTAATCTAGTCTTGTTTAAAAAACAAGATATCGTGGCTCAATTTCACCTCGCGTCTTCTTATCTAATGTGGTGAGGATGAGATGATGCAAACTCCGAGTGGCATAATGGTGGCAATGTGGTGGTCACCTGTAGTCAATGTGTGAATGCTCTAACTTTGGTTGCAGAGTTTTGATCTTTGAAAGAGCCCAACGGCATGGGATTTGGATAGGTAGTAGGAGTGATACCTAACATTGTCATGGTCTCCCGGTTATAAGACCACCTAAACTCCCAAGGGGTCGTTTTTTGGTGGATACAAGTGAGACAATAATCTGGCCAAAGAATGCACGGATCTAATGCTCAATATGATACTATAGTGAACTGGTTGGGGGAACCATGCTATTGTTGATGCAGCACAATGTGGAGAATAAACGAATGAAGTGAGAAAAGGATCCAAAGGATCCAAAGTTCTATACTGATACACCCACTGAAGAATCTATGGAGTATGGAATTTCTTATGTACTATCACCAGAGTTGCGCCAGAGTTGTGCAAGAGTTGTGCTAGAGTTGTGCGAGAGTTGCGCCATAATTGTGCCAGAGTTGTGCCAGAGCTGTGCCAGAGTTTCGCCAAAGTTGTGCCAGAGTTGAGCCAGAGTTGTGCCAGAGTTGTGCCGGAGTTGTACCAGAGTTGTGCCAGAGTTGTGCCAGAGTTGTGCTAGAGTTGTGCCAGAGTCGTGCCAGGGTTGCGGCAGACTTGTGCCAGAGTTGTGAAAAGTGTTGACACGCTGCTTTGTTCCCTATGGAAGATTCCAGTGTTAATCCCATGGAACAACGACATCATAATAGGAGATGCTCGTTCTCAACAGGGGTCTTCCCAATTGGCACGTACTTCCCACACAACACAGTAAATTGTATAAAAATCAACCTCGATCCTCCCTCCCCATACAAAATGGTGCATGTTTTACAGATACTCCCCCTTTGTCATATGCCATGGTAAATCATATTATAATCTATCTCTCTCCTCCTTCCATCCCACTCACGACCCTCTATTGCATGCACATATGTCCCTCTCATACCCCAACTCATCTTGCATGTCAATATGTCCTCCCTCCCAAAACACCATCGTATCTAATATGCAGATTTGTCCACCTCCGAACACCATGGGACATTGCACGCAAATATTTCCCTCGCCCCATGCCCATATAGCATTATTTCTTTTTGTGAGAATCCTTTCCTACCTCCCTTGACCCATACACCACGACAATTTTCCCTCCAAACCATTATGTATCCTCCCCATATACCATGGTATATTCTATACAAACCTGTCCTCCCCCTCACACACACCATTGTAAATTGCACGTAAATCTGTCCATGCGCCATCCACATAGCATTGCACATTGAATGCAAACGTATCCATCTCTTTCCTCCCTCTCGGTGCATTAGTCTACTTTGTATGCAATTCTCTAAATCCCCCCTCCCCCACGTGCCATCATGCATGACATATAAGTATGTCCTCTCCCTCCCACAAATTGTGGTCCACCGTATGTATATTCGTCCCTCCATTCCCCACACACACTGTACTTCTTAAGAAATATACCCCGTAGAAGAGTGGCACTTTGTATGTAGATCATTCCTTCTCTCCTCCCACATCTCCACACACTATCGTATGCTTAATGCAAAACTTTTCCTCCGCTCTTTCCCTCCCTACACACCATCGTAAATTATATATAAATCCCCACTTCATCTCCCCACACCAAGATACATCATATGTAGATATGTCCCCCTATCTATCTCCATGCACCATCATACACTACAAGCAAATACGTTCCCGCACACCATGATATAATTCATGAATGTATGCCCCTCCCTCTCTTCGATGCAATTGAACTTTGTCTTTGTCTTGTCTCCCTTGTAAAATTCCATACAGTGTATGCAAATAAGTAACATCCATATGTTTCATGCAAATCCCCCCTCCTCCCACAAACAATTATAGACAATAAATAAACGTACACATAAGGGCCTCATTGGAGAGGGATTGAAATAGGAACACGTGTGTTTGAAAATGAGATCAGTGTGAACATGGTATTTAAGGAGTTCAAGTGTGGAGAGATCTCATTAAGTATACCCCAGCCTCCAACCCTTCCTCCCTCCCAAGCAACATGGGACCAAATGTCTCGTCAAGCATATCTCTTACAACACAAAAAATGTGTCCAGGTCCATGTTTGGCACTTGAAATCAGCAATGTTGTTTGCTATTATGAGATGGTGATGGAATTTTCACCTCCTATAGTCCACTGCCACGTAGGGCTTGTGGCACATGATGCGACAAATCCCTACAACGCTTGTGAGTCGCTTGTAATTACTCAAGCCCTTTGTCACCGGCTCTTCCAAGAGCGAGTGATTTGCCCTCAAAATATTGTACTAATTCCACATTTAGATGATGGTTTTTCATTCCATGGTTGCTCCGCTTCCACCCTCCTCATTTTCCAGATGCTTTCACCGTCTTTCACAACATGCAACAATGACACACGTGTTGAGTCTTAAACTTTTACATCCACACACTATTAGCTTAAGATATACCTTGGCAACATTGTTCATATCTTGTTTGGACCATGGAACGACGCTACCATAGTAGTCAAATCCCTCTTGCAACATCATTCATTTGTTGGTATGGATACTACAACACCACGCGATGCTAGTGTGTCACCATGCAAATAGTTGTGATGGTGTACTGTTGTGGATGCATAAATGATTGTATGATATAACGACCGTGTTGGTGGCGTGAGAGTATGAAGCATTGCCTTTATTATGTCCTGGTTACATAGAGGACATCTCGTGCCCAATCATGCATGGGAAAGAACTGACACAATGGAAGATGATAAAGGTAGTAACATGGGATTCCTCATTTTACAACACCATTTGTGATTTGGTGGACAGCTTGGGTGAGGAGGGGAGAGGTAAAACAAACTCATTGGTCGACACGTGTAGCTTTAGTAATAGACACAGTCATGTGGATAGACATCCCTTTTCCATGGTGAGACAACTTACGCCTAGCAATGGAGCTTCGAAGAGTTTGGGACTACCTATTGATGGGTACTGGTTTGGCTACCATGGTGTGTAAATAGCCACGCACGTCCTCTCACTACAAACTATTATTGAAATATGGAGGAAACAAGGCAACAAAGATATCATCAACGCCTTTGTCCTGCCCACCAAGGCGGATTTAAGCCCACTCTGCCAAGGACTCTGTTGTTGCAACGTTACAAGGTGGTCGCGAAGCATGTCCATGTTTGACATTAGAGTCCAACTCGCATGCAACATATGATTCTGATTTGTTATTTGTTGTAGGACAAGGCGGATGGGTGAGTTCCCGAGTGCCGTGCGAGAGCTGTGTGGTGTTGTACGTGGTAAAGTGACTAAAGATGGATTAGGGATAACGTATCCCTTTCATACACATTGCCATCAACGGTAGGAGGAGGTTGATGGTGCAGGATTGCACACTCGTAGAACCATCGCGAATGAGTTGCTTGACTGGTTGTGAAATGAGGTGGTGGTAGTTGTTACGCTCCCTTGTGATATGATGGATACAACCGCTTGTTAGTACTGTAGGATGAGAGAAAATGAAGAGAATTGTAAAACATAGTTATGGCAGACTAAACTCCGTGGCAACTCGCCAATTTAGCATGTTGGTGGACTTTCTGGCAACAACAATGGTGGGAAACCAGTCTGGGTAGGCTGGTTCTAATTCATGTGAATGACGACGAAAGAGGCATTGTATGTTTGGCTTCAAAAGAATACCTGACATTGCAGGGACCTCCAACACGAGAAAGTCATCCAATCCCTTTGCATGCTTGTACAAAACCTGGGACAAGCCCACCGAGCATCGCGTAGGACCACAACAAGCCCCATGAGTAGGCAATTATTCGAATAGGCTGACCAGTCATGGGTGCATGTAAATTGACGATTGGAAAATTTGTCCATTTTAGCTTCATGATTTCATCATTGATAGGCGTTGAAACCTTCTTGAATAATCGAAGTATGTGTTATTTATTCTTGATGTTTGTATGTATGGGGAAAAAGGATTCGTTTTTTTAATGCATACATTGCTGGTTACACACATCACGAGGCTTTACTTCCAAGGATTTGTACTTGTTGTGTTACCTTATGGTCAGGCGTGGAAAAACACAAATTGCTACGTCTCAAACATACATGAGTCCCTAAATTTTTCAAGTGGGTATTGTGTTCCCTACATTCATAGCCCACCACATGATGGCTTCAGATTTTTCACACCATCCGGCAAAGGGCATTTTGGCTGCCTGCAAAAACCTCCGCTCCTCCATTCCAAAAGATTCTGACAACTTCTCCACCTTCTAGAATGGTCGGCAAAAGTATTGCAAACCATATTGACGCTTCAATTATGTTTGGTCTGTTTATTGACAACAATCCGCTTTTATAAAGAAGCGCGTCGATATTCTCAAAGCCCCCCGACTTCTCGGCCGAGCTTCTCAAATCAGCCACTCACGACGCGGCCTTGCACGCGTCTCTTGGCTCGAATGCCTATGGCCCAAAATCTTCCTCATTCATTGTTTATATGTGCTCGACTCACTTGACACTTGTCATCAAAGTACCCTCACTACTTACTGCAAACTATCCATTTATCCCAAACACCTGAATCGTCTTTTGTCCCGCACCTCATCCCTATGAGCCACCTATGCTCCGCTTGATATAACACTTGATTTCAGGGCACAACGACGTTGGAGTGACAGCCAACGCATGAACAGCCTGGTGACAACCTCGCACCCGTCCTCAATGCACCTCCACCATTTGGAAGATCGCAGACTTCACGACAACAATGGTGAACGGAATGAGCGCACCCCACGACGAGCAACAGTACCCGGTGAGTACTCCTGCAATGGTAGATTAGGAACACACAAACAACGACACTCTACACGCAAGCCAAGTGGAAATGACATTTTTCATGGTGAATGGCGTAGCACTGACAAACCCAATGGCCAATCCAACGACAGACCTCACAGGCTTGGCAGACTCTTCGCCCATGCCGTAGTCCGTTTAGTCTATACCTAGCACGATGGGAGGCACTGGCCGACAAGCGCGAATCAGCAAACACCTGTACCAAATGTTGCCAAGGCTCGATAGCCTCAACACCCATCTGCTCCAAGCGTTCACACGGCGCTAGAGGAGCTTCAAGTTTCTCGTGCGTCCAAAGCAATGCTCACTGAGAGAAATTTGTAGCTCTCTAGTGGACCTCTGATTTTACTAGCACTCCCCGAGCCGTTCGATCCCGTCAATTCCAAGGGACCGACGATCAAGATGTGGCTGACAAGTCTGGAGGTGTACTTCACCGCTACTAGGATCAACAACGACAAAAAAGGGCATTGACCTTGTGGCCTCACTTTTGTGTGGCATGGCTTTGGGTTGGTGAACCGATCTGAACACGATCCAACGGTAGCAGGAGACTAGCGAAGCTGGATCAATGGATCACGGGACCGCTCTTACATCATCAACCGCTAGTGTCCTACCTCTCAAACACATAAATCCAACGTGGCACAGCCCTCTCATTACCCGGCTTCTTACAGGAAGCCGGGTCATATCTCGCGTGACTGCTGAAAGAAGCAAAAAAAGAAAAAATGGGGAGAAAATCGTAGAAAAAGAGCGAAGAGCCAAGAAACACCGAAAGGCAAGAGTAGACGACGAGGCTCATGCCTGGTCAAACGAAGTTGTGTCGACTGATCGCCCATCTTAGTGGCTCACATAAATGCAAATAGGGGTTCATTAGATCGCAAAGTTTCACGAGGGGTACAAAGACGACAAACTGGCGATATTGGTACAAGCGCAACCGAGGGGTTGTAGAATTCGTAGAAGACTACTAACACTTCTTGATGGAGAAGATCTCCATAGTCTCGTTAGCAAGGACATGGTTCAAAATCAAGGTCTTCAAAATGAGCTAGGAGTGCTCGAAGAAGAATTCCGTCCATGGACGACTTTAGACCTCGTCGACTTTGTGGACCACTCCAACTGTAGATCCGATATTTGCACGACGTAACGGTCTCGATAACTTGCCCAGTGAGCGACCACAAAATCATTTACTTCTTGTACCGGCACAATCCACAGGTTGATTAATCCACGAAGTAGCCTACGTCAGCATAAATGGCAGGAGGCAACACCTGCCTCCAGTTGAGCGTGCCATGACATAATAGTGGTCACGGAAAGCAACAAAGGTGGAAGCACTAGAGAAAGCTGTGATAGACACAACATGCCAATCGATATGTCTGGACGTGGCCAAAGAATATCTGAAGTGTGGAGTCCAAGCTTGGTTAGTCCACGTGGAAGCAGGGGAAGTGAAATAAATTGCAGCGGCTGAGGTGACATCAACGGCCTCGACACCTAAGAAGTTCGCCGAGGGACTTTACGGAGCTCATCGAAGTGTTTAAATGGATTTTCTCGATAAAAGCTACCCTGAGAACTAGCCTTGCAACAAAACATCGACCGTCACATAAACCTGAAGCATAGCAATAGACCTACTGTGAAGTGGACCCATTAGATGAGCGATCACAAGCTAAAACTTGAAAAGTAGATAGACAAGATGCTCGGGCACGGGTTCATCAGGCCCCAACGTCACCCTATGTAGCACCTCTATGATTTTGTGAACAATAAAACCAGAGAGATATAGATGTGTGTGGACTACCCAGCATTGAATGGAATCGCCATTTTTGGTTTTTAAGATGGTCCAGGCAGAAAATCCCTCCCACCGGGCTCCCTTCCGGAAGCTGTTACCTTGGTGATTGTTTGATCCGCTCTGACGGCATCGCCATTAAGAACCTCTAGCCCCTCCCGTGAGCACATGAACGCTTTGATCAATATTGAGGGGTCCAAATTTCCAACAGGATTGACCTACTCCTTGGCTATCATCAAATATGTGCATCCGATAAGGACATTGAGAAGACAACATTTTGCACCAGGTACGGGCACTACGAGTCTAAGGTCCTTTGATTACAAAATCCCCTCGCAATATTCATGGCAACGAACAATGTTTTTTTCCGTACTTTGACGACTTTGTTGCCATGTATCTCGATAACATCCTTGTGTGCAACCGCGCCTTGGAGGAGTAAAGTTGACGTCTCTGAAAAGTTACTGAGATTTTGGAAAGAGATATTTTTAATTGGTTGGGATGTGACCGGTCATGGTTCAATTGAGTTACTGGGCAACATCATCGTCGACGGGCGGGTCACCATGTACCAGAAAAATGTGGAGGTGGTCGCTGATTGGCCAACGTCCACAAATGTTTGGGACGTCAAGGTGTTTTTGGGCTTCTAAAACTACTATCATGAATTTGTAAAGGACTACGCATGGATGTGAGCGTATATCTCTGATCTCACCTGGCAAACCACCGAGTGGAACTGGGAGGGCAACAAACAGGAAGCATTGAACTACCGCTGTGACCTTGGCACCGGCCTTATGATTGGCAGATCCAATGGTGGACTACATCATGGCCACCGAAGCATCGGATCGTGCCATCGGAACCGTTCTCTTCAAGGCAATGGTGGTGGAGAATAACCAGTTGCGTACATGTCGTGGAAACTACATGGGCAGGAACCCAACTACGTAGTGCACGGGAAGGAGATTCTTGCAGTTTAGACATTGCGGTGTTACTCGGAATGCGGACGATGTCTCATTTGAACCAACCTTCAAGCACTGAAATACCTCAAGACTCAACCAAAACTAAGCCATGAATCAACTCAATGGATGGAGTTCCTTGAGTTTAACTTCAACTATGACACCGAATACCGACTTGGAAAAACGAATGTGGTGGATGCTCCAAGTCGACGACCAGACAAAATGACTGGGATCGGCATATTGCTCATCGAACGAAAACCATAGATTGCGAGGCTGTTCGTGAAGGGCATTTGTGGTGAATCATCCCTACATTGTACACTTCTTGTGTACTGTAGCTGTTATACTTAGGTCTCTGGAAAATTAATGGTACCTTCATGGAAGTTTCATGGTACCTCTGTGGAAGTTATGCCTCAATTTGTTTTCTTTATCCGTTGACACATATAAAAATGTATTTTTATGATTGAATGCATGATATTTGTTTGAAGATCTTCAATAAAAAAGGTAAAACTAGGAAAAGACCAAGGTTTCATTTTTCTTAATCCATTTGCAGTTCGTTGACAAAGACGTACACTTGTAGTACAACATACCAGGTGATATGCCCATATGATTACTATCGTCTGTTTCAGAACGTGTAACTCACCGGAACAAGAACCGATACAAATGATATAATCAAGGTTGTTAGCTTCATTGATTTGCTTGACTAGGCACCTACTGGGCCCCGCAATAGAAAGGCCAAGCAGGTTCTCTTCTATCGTGGAGGGGGGATTAACGTATCCACCCACTCGCACGACTTGCAAACCTCATAGTCTTTATCAAACCCATTCCCCAATCACATCAGAGGTTGTGTGTTTTAATCTTTTTGCTTGCCTTGGGTTCTGCTGGGCCTCACGGTAGCAGGGCCCAACAGGTTCCGTTCTATCGGTGGGGTGGAATCTCGATCATGTCCATTCACAAGACTTGCAAATCCCAAACTTGCCTTGTCGATCATGGATAATTCTTCATCGGCGGTTGGCGGTTTGGGAAACATTTATGTATTCCTATTTTCCTCCAGCTAAACTGTATACACTGACTAGCTACACTAGGAAAATACATTCGATCATTCTGGGGGGCGAGGGCATCCGGATCTCATGCTCCCCCCCACCCCCCTCCCCAAAAGCAAAAGTGTATTAGGAGTCTGTCTATGGTTTGAGTATCTAATGGACATGTAAAAGATACACCCTTGTACATGACAAATTTGTGTAAATATGCCGATGCTGCATGATACATGCCCCAACTATAGTGTCCCAATACATCCGACTGTTTTGGGGAAGGGGTCCTGGTGTCGTGGTGACTGTTCTACAGACTATAGCCCTCACACATTGATGTATTCCGGCATTAAAACACGGGATATTGTATTGTCAATCGTGCTCCAATCTTTGATCTTCGATTGTTTATCTTCATTTACATTTCCACGATGAGGAAAGGCGATCGTCAATAGCCGATCGCTCCCGACTGATGGCCAAAGACTGTTGCATTAGCCTTTGTTATTTTCTCACGTATACTAAAAGGAATACACCACCCGGATACACTTCGCAATTACAATCAACCCTTTTTTGGGGAGGGGCGGATGTCATGCTGCCCCCCCCCAAAAGCTAAGATGTATTCCGATAGTGTATATGGTCAGTGTATCTAACGAACCAATTGAACAATATACAAGTGTACACGGTACACTAGTGGACAAAGCAGGGTGTTGGACCATTCATGCACGAGCTATAATACCTTAATACATTCAAAGGTTTTGGGGGGCAAGGGGGGAGATGGGGCAGTTCGTCGCGAAGAAGTGAGAAATCGAGTAGTCGCACAATTATGCTCGATAGGAAGCCTGCTTGCGATTGAAGTTTCAAATGTAGAAAGTAAAAATATGCTTGACGCACTTGACGCATGGAAACATTGAAAGAAACATAAACGTATATGATGCATTCACCTATAATTTCATATATTTATTTATCTTTGTTGAATTATTTCATTCAGATCCTAAGTCACAGGTATATTATACATAAGTATGCACGTGAACAAAATGCGACTGCCTTCTAATACAATTTCATGGAAATTACCAAATTCCACATATCTAATATATTGAATATGGAGTGTATGAAATGACCATGATTAACCATACATCGTGAAGGGTTCCGAGGAGTTTGGCAAGTATGACAATACCAAGTTTTGGTTTGACGACCCCTACTTGCGACGACGATTCGCCGCCACGGTGATGTTCCCCCAAATGAGGAATTACGACGCATGTTATCGGAGACATGCCATGGTACTAGTCCATATGGACACTTTGGCAAGGACTAGATGCTAAAGAAGATGGCAGAATACTACTGGTGGGACAATGTGTAGACTGACGCGACGACCTTTTACAAGTCATGTGACACATGTCATAGATTAAAGAACCATCACACGCGGCCACCTGGTCTACTTCAACCCCTTCCCATTCCAACGGAATCGTGGGCTGACATTAGCACAGACTTCGTGACAGGTCTCCCCGCCACTCTCGAGGGATATGATACCATCGTTGTCATGGTAGAAATATTTTCTCGAGTGTTGCAGTTCCTTATGATGAAGACCACTGCCATCATAAAAGGAACAGTGAGACTGTTTGCAAATCAGATTGTGGGGCTGCACAGGGTGCCACGTACAATTCTCAACGACAAAGACGGTCACTTCACTAGTCGTTTTTGGCACAGATTGATGACGTGTTATGACAGTTGGAAATAAAAATCAACGACTTTTCATAAGATCGACGTGAAAACCAAGCGGACCTATGAAATGCTCGAACAACTGCTATGCACTTTATGTGAGCCACAGGGCATAGTTTGGGCAACAAGAATACAGATGGCCAAACTCGCATACACGTCAGCCACTTCCACCATTGCTGTTAAAATGCCTTTCGACGTGGTGTAGATCAAACTCCCACCACATTGGCTGGATTATAGAGAGAGGGAGTAACATCTCTGCGATTGACACCCACCATCGGGACATCGTAAGCACCTGGGGGAAAGTACGACAGACTCTCGCGAAGATACAAGTTGTTACAAAGTGAGCATCCAACTGACATCAGAGTGATGATGTGTTCAACGTTGACGATCGAGTCCTCCTCATTTATATGGATATCCAACTCTAAGGACAGGATTTTACGAAGCTCAAACACTACTAGTTGGGACCGTTTGAGATCGAGCAAATGCAAACCCCAATCGTGGGTCGACCTCGCCTACATGACAACATGGCGATCCACCATGTCTTCCACACAAGCAGACTCAAGCACTACCGGGATCCCAATACAAATGTCCCTGGCATAGACATCGCACATCCGCCACTAGGCGGTGATACAAAGTACGTGAAAGCATACATCCTCGGAAACCAATGCGCGGAAAAGAAGACAGAATATCTCGTCAATTGGCACGGTTATGACGTTGCAAACAACAGTTGGGAGCCCTACGAAAACCTCCGGGACGTCGATCATATAATCGACAACTACTTTCGCTGTCATCGGCCCACGCTCGTTAACACGCTGGGGCGTCGTGGCTGAAAGGGGGGAAGTGTTACGTGCCTGGCCCACCACGCGATGATTTTTGAATTTGTATGCCATTCGGTCGGGGGATTTTGGGCCAGCTGCCCTGTCCTCTGGTGTTCCGTCCCATGATTTTATAACAACTTCGACCACCTTCAAGAATGGTTGTCAGAAGCATCGCGAGCCATATTGACGCTTCGCTATATTCCGCGTCTTCTGGACGACGCTAGACTTTCACAAAGAAGCACATCGATATTCTCGAGGCCCCCAAACTTCTCATTTGAGCTTCTCGAATCAATCACTCACGGCGCAACCTTGCACGCATCGCTCTGCTCGAGCGTTGATGACTCGACATTTGCCTCATTCGTATTCTCTGCATTGTATATAGGATAGAAAGACAAAAAAATATTGGTTGAGGCCCTGTTCCCATACGAGGTGTCGTACTCCTCCACACATCGAAAATTCGAACCTACCTGGTTCCTGGCTCACCGGAGGCGCAAACCTGGTTGCGGTGGTCGAAGTTCTACGCCGACCTGAACGGATGGACAGGTTGCATTGACGCCCGGATGATCCATGCCGTCAATTCGTAAGAAAATATTGCAATATTCGTCTTGGCGTGACTGGCCTCGCTAACCTTGCAATACTGACGATGGTTTGACTTTGGGATCCGTTTGTCCTGCATGATCGATAATAACAATATCGCGTGAACTTAATATGAAGAAATGTGAGAAAACATCGTTCTTCAGTATCTCCAGGTCGTTCGCAAGGTCGCCATTAGGGCGGCCTACGACGTGAGGCTTTCACGTCAGGTCGGATCAGTCTAGTAACCAGGTTGACCAGCGGATGAAACGGGCGGTCATCGCTGGCCGTAACATATTCTGGAAGTCGTTTGTTCAATCAGGAGCTGGCCATGCATGCCCACCCTCGACGTTGCCGAATGTTGACGCTTCTGGTCAGGTGGTCGCCTCGTAAAAGTTTGCCCTTGTATATATGTGCTCGACTCACTCGAGATTTGTCATCAAAGTACATTGAACGTTGAATGCAAATGATCCATCTGTCTCAAACACAAGAATCGCCTTCTGTCCCACACTTCATCCCTGAGAACCACCTATTTTCCTCTCGGAATAACACGAATAGTCAGTGAAACTCAACTTTGCATTCTCACGCACCCCAAAATTCTTCGTAAATGAATGATTGGTAGATTTCAGTAGGGTTCGGATTGTTTAAGGTGCCTTATGCGGAACCTCAACTGCATTGTGCAATCTATATTTTATCATATTTTCGCAGAAAAGTTTATGCTGATGTCATCAGTCGAGTGAGCTGGTCAGCGCATGTTCACTATAGATCCCAGGCTAGACCTCTAGTTGTAAACCGGTTGCATTGCTGCACATGTAACAGAGGGGATTGCCAGTGAAGAGAACACGGAAGCCTTCCCTTGTGACGTCAATATTTGAGTTTCGAATAGAAACTGCTTACCAATCCTTCCCAGGCGCGGCCTATCTTCCGTTGACCAAGCGAAGATCCCCCCACACGGATATTCGGTGCGACGAAACGGCACCTGCGGACCTCCGTCTCCCTTGGCAGGAGCGGGAAGGCCACGCCTGAGGAGCCGAACAGCCAGGGGTGGGGCATGAACTTGCCTTCGCCACGTCGGTCTTGAGGTCCATCCACGTGGCTCTTTGTCAGTGGGGCCGCGCGGCAGCTTCTGGGCGTTATGTCATGGTGTGATGTCAGCATGCCTGGCTACAGACGATTCGGGGGAGCACGTCCTTCCAGTTCCTCATGTCCATCATGACATGAAGACGGCCTCGAAATGTTGACCGGCGTAGCGATAGCTCCCTACAGCTAAATACGCCGCGAACTTGTCCCTTCTTGACATGGTTTGTTTCCAAAACATAGGACAGATCGCAAATAGCACGACTTTCGTTTCATGGGGTACGAAGGTTCGCGCAGGGACAAACGTCGAAGGCATCCTATGTGGATGGCTCACATGCACAGCTGACGTCCACTCCTTCCGCACCATCGTCTGTCTGTGCTTCGCACACATACAGACCTCCGTCGACTTGTTGCTCCACAGTCTGTACTGCCTGGCGCCACCTGCAAGGCCCTCACACCACCACTCCACTTCAATTCATGACCTGCACAGTAATCCGTCACAGTGCTGCTGTCTTCCGATCCTGTGCTTCATTCAGTTCCTAAGCTGCCTCTTTTTTCCGGGTGACCGGGCGGGTATCTCGTTCGCTCGCTGCAGCCCACCTGCTGCACGGGGCTTCCTCGTCGCTTGGTATCCCTTCCGACCCTCAGCCACCGTTACAATGGCTACAGCCGCCACATGCACCCTCCAAACGCCCAGAACCTCTCCGGTGTGCCAACAGCGCTACCTCCACTCTCACACCGCCTCTGCTCCCCTCCCTTGCCTAGTCATCAGGCCAACCAGATCACAGAGGCAGTCAAACCGCCCGCGGCCTCTCAGAATCGTTGCTCAGTCCGCCGATGTCGAGTCGCCCTCCACTGCGCCACCATCGAGCAGCACCAGCAGCAGCGGCAAGCTCCGCCGAGAAGGTACGCGACACCCCTGTACAGATGGCTAAATTGAGAGAAACTAATAGGGTCTGCCTCCGCCCTCCCAGCCGCCGCATTTGGGCGGGACTCGACAGCCGGTCCTTTCAGCCCAGATTTACGGTGCGGACCGTTGTTCGCCAATGAAGAAACTCCCCGCGGAGGGTGACCCTCTTCTCCGTCGCGGGGTCTAATCCTTCACGCTGAGTACAAGTCCGCGCAAGGGTTTCAACGCACGAGACAGCGCCTGCCGCAACTCAGCGGCTGCCTTTTGCGCCTCTGCGCAGCCCTCTGGGGAGTGACCTCTCTTGTCACTGTGCCCACGGCTAAGCCCGTGCGGTCGGTCTCACTGTTGGCGCGGTGATGCCATTGAGAGCTACGCTTGCTTACACCGCGCGTCAGTTCTTCGCCGGCGCCCGTGTGGCGCATGTCACCAGTGTGGCCAGCACGCTTTCCCATTGCCTCTCTGAACGAATTGCGACCAGCCTGACAAGATGTCTAACCGTGCTTCACTGTCCCACATTACCTGCCCCCCGACCCCCCCCATCCCCCTTCCCTCTCGGTCTCTCCCTTCCCCCCTCTTCTACTATTCTCTCTGTTCTACATCCTCGCTCCCCTC
>SZWC01000974.1:253130-264758 GCA_023375785.1 Penium margaritaceum
CAACTGTTTGCCAAGCTCAGCAAGTGTGAATTCGCCAAGCAGGAGGTGGAGTTCCTCGGGCACATTGTCAGCGGGAGGGGAATCCGCATGGACCCAAAAAAGGTGGAAGCAGTGAAGGAGTGGCCAGAGCCGGCGTGCGTGCGTGACATCCAGGTTTTTCTGGGCTTTACGAACTACTACCGGAGGTTTATCCGGGGGCATGCGGCAATGGGAGCACCCTTGACAGACTTGCTCAAGAAGGGACGCCAATGGGAGTGGGGTGCAAAGGAGGTGCAAGCCTTCGGTGCAATGAAGGCTGCCATGTGTCAAGCCCCGGTGTTGGTGCATCCGGACACGAGCAAGGAGTACGTGTTGGCGACGGACGCAAGCGACTATGCGATCGGCGGGGTGCTGATGCAGGACCAAGGGAAGGGGTTGCAGCCCCTCGCGTACTACTCCAAGAAGCTAAAAGGGGCTGAGCTAAACTACCCGATCCACAAGAAGGAGATGCTCGCGGTGGTCCAGGCCTTCAAGCAATGGAGGTGCTACCTTGAGGCGCGGCGGTGTGTGGTGCACACGGACCACTATGCGCTCAAGTACCTCAAGTCGCAGCCGAACCTGAGTCGTCGTCAAGCACGGTGGATGAAGCTACTGGAGGGTGGCTTTGACTACGAGATCCAGTACAAACCAGGAAGGATCAACCCGGCGGACCCGCTTTCGCGTCGCCCGGATTTGGGCGTGCATGCGATCACGGTGCTGGCGGGATCTCCAATCATCCGCAGTCTGTTTGTACACGGGTATGCGGAGGACGAGGACTTTGCCGGAAGTACGGTGAAGGGGTGCAAGTGGGACGGCCAGAATTGGCGGCGGGAGAAGGGGAACCAGATTGTGGTGCCGCGGAGTGCGTCTTTGCGACAGGCGTTGCTGGAGGAGGCGCACGACTCGCACTATAGTGGTCATTTTGGCCACGACAAGACCTTCAAGACGCTTGCGCGCCAATATTGGTGGGCGACGATGGGAGCAGATTGCAAGGAGTACGTGAGCAGCTGTGACATGTGCCAACGAATCAAGTCGCGGAGGGCACGGGCGCCAGGGGAGCTGCAGCCGCTACCGGTGCCGGAACGTCCGTGGACGGACATCTCACTTGACTTTGTGGGGGGTCTTCCACGGAATGCAACGGGAAACACCATGGTACTGGTGGTGGTGGACCGGTTCAGCAAAATGACACACTTTATTCCATGTGCGGAGAAGGTCACGGCAGCGGAGACGGCTCAACTCCTCTTGCAACACGTCATCAAACTGCACGGGGTGCCGAAGTGCATGGTCTCGGACCGCGACCCGCGCTTCACCTCCCGGTTTTGGGAGGAACTCTTCAAGAAGCTGGACACCCGTGTGGCTCTTTCGTCGGCCTATCATCCCCAAACGGATGGCCAAACTGAGCGCACCAATCAGACCATGGAGCAGCTACTGCGGGGGATCTTGGAGCCGGATGGCGAGGGATGGGAATGCAAGCTCCCGGTGGCTGAGTTTGCCTACAACTCAGCAGTGCATGCCTCTACGGGACGGTCTCCCTTTGAGGTAGTGTATGGGGTGCAACCTGCATGTCCCTCAGACATGGCAACGGGGTCGGACCTACCTGCGGTGCAGCAGTTTACAAGTGACTTCACAGAGGTGTGGCGCGGTGTACGCGAGGCGCTACACAAGGCACAGCAGCAGATGAAGCGGCAAGCGGACAAGCACCAGACAGCCAAGGAGTTCTCGGTGGGACAACAGGTGTTGCTGAGCTCGCGGAACCTGCAGCTGGCGGGGGTGGACAGCGACAAGCTCAAGCCACGGTGGGTGGGCCCTTTTCCGGTCAAGGAGAAGCGGTCCGCGGTGAGCTACGAGTTGGAGCTGCCGGGCCACTATGGGATCCATCCCGTGTTCCACGTTTCTCTTCTCAAGGCCTACAAGAAGCCGGATGCGCAGTTCGCGGCGCGGGGACAGGCCCCTTCCCCACCGGTCTTAGTGGAGGGGGAAGAGGAGTATGTGGTGGAGAAGATTCTCGGGCACCGTCGGCGCGGTAACGGGTGGCAGTACCTGGTGCAATGGCTCGGCTATGGGCTTGAGCACAACTGCTGGGTCCCCGAAGCCGATTTCCACAGGCACGGTGCTGTCAACACGGTCCTCCGAGCGTACCAGGAGCGCACCGGGACGGTGCGCCCTCGGAGGGGAGGGTGATGTTATGGGAGCCGCCGGTCGAGGCGGTGATTACGTCATCATGCTGAAGTCAGATGCATGCTTTGATGCTCCCATTGTATTCTACGTGAAAAACCGTACGAAATCGACCCAAGTACCGGGTCATTCGGTGCAGGGATGAGAAAGATACGGCCGTGCAAAGGTGGGAGGCGCACCTCCAGAAAACAGGAGACGTACCGGTTCGACCCCGAGCACGGCGGAGCGACTTTCTCGCCCACTGCAGCCGAAGCACCCCTGGATGGACGCTTAGCCAATGAGGCAAGGTTCATTGGGGTCCATGGGCGCTTCAGGATGGCGGCTGGAGCTGCATTCACAAGCAAGGGCGCTTCGGGTGGCCGTGACCCCCGCTGGCGGTGCTGCCAGCGGCCGTCACGCGTGGAGCACTCAAACGGCCATAACTTAGCCGTTTCTTCACGGATTGAGGCGTTCTTTAGTGCGTTGGAAAGCTCGTGATGCGTACTACATGATGCATGTGTTATTTGTATGAGTGCGCCTCGACAGAGGGCCTCGGAGCGCTGAGTAGCTTTTGGCTGGCTCGTAGGGACTGGTACATAAGGAAGCCTAGGGGTGTTCTAGGCATGCCAATCTTACCCAGAGACTTTGTACTTTTCCTTATACTGATCTATAAAGTCTAAGGATTCATTCCTTGCCCAACTCTCCTTGTGTTCCAAGTATTGCCTCGCACACGTCCATTCGATCCTACAAGTCTTCCGCAGCGCACCTTGGTGCAAACGCCGCCGGGAGAGTCGCACGGCGGGAACCTCGGCCACTAGCAGCGGTCCTGCTGCTAGGAGAGGGTCGTGNTACCCAGAGACTTTGTACTTTTCCTTATACTGATCTATAAAGTCTAAGGATTCATTCCTTGCCCAACTCTCCTTGTGTTCCAAGTATTGCCTCGCACACGTCCATTCGATCCTACAAGTCTTCCGCAGCGCACCTTGGTGCAAACGCCGCCGGGAGAGTCGCACGGCGGGAACCTCGGCCACTAGCAGCGGTCCTGCTGCTAGGAGAGGGTCGTGCGACATCACAAGGGTTGGCCCACACACCAAGGGGTCGAGGGTTGGGAGGTTCTTCCCAAGGGCTCGGCGTGTGACCGTCACGCCGGGTGCCCCTCGGTTCAGAATGCGGGCCCAGTTGGCGCCGGAGCACTGACGGTTGGTGGATCCAGCCACCAGCAGCTGCCAGACGGTTGCCACGACGTCCCGGGTACTTGCTTGGGTGCTCTGCAGTTTTTCTACAGGTGCTAGAGTTTTCTCGGTGGACTGGCTCTCGAGCCCAATTTGCATGTTTTGCATTGTCTGTCCACCGATCGATGCCGGACTTGTGCGTGTGACTAGTCGTAGCGTCCGGCTCGAGGTTCTGCATCTCTAGGTTCAGACGGTGTTGCGTTTGGATGCTTGTGCGCAGAGTTACGGCCAAAACAGTGGTTTTGAGCCGGTTTTAAGACTAACTGACACTGCCGAGTGCGTCACCCGCCGTGTGCCGCGGCAGGTATTTATGCTGTGTGCTTGTCAGTTGCCATTTCTCTTTGCATTACTAAGCTATTGGAGCTTATGAGACTTTGCGCGTCTCCCTAGCCTGATCCTTGCTGTTTCTTGCACCTGCTTGCTTGCTAGTGTGCTAGTTGACTGGACAGTGTCGCCACATCAGCAGCAGCAAGGTTAGGAAGCTTCCTAGTAATTTCTCAAGCCAGACCCTTGCCGTTGTGTGCACGACTTGTGACTGTCGTCACCGTCTGACCAGGCACTGACGCCTAGTCAGCGGCAATATCGCTAGGAAGCTTCCACACATTTTCTCATGGTATCAGAGCAGCGCGACTCCTCTCGCTGAGCTGCGCCGCAGAGACGCAGCACCGGCAGTAGCAGTGAGAGTCACCGCCGCCGCCGTATCCTGGGACTTGTTGCAGCCGTTTTTCAACGACATCATCTCTCAGTCCCCACCACCACATCGGGTGAGCTGCGGCATTTACTAGCTCCTGCAGCAGCAGCAGTAGCACCACCACCGGGTGGCAGCAGCAGCCGTGTCTGGCTGCCAGCCTGTACAAAAAAAAAAAGAAGTAGCAGCTCGCAGCAGCAGCTTGCGGCGGCGGTTGCGAGCACTAACAGCGCGCAGCGGCGGCAACAGCTCGCAGCAGCGGCAGCATCAGCAGCCGCGAACAGCAACAACAGCGCAACAGCAGCAGCGGAAGCAGCAGTAGCACAGCAGCAACATTGCATTGCTGCTGCGTAGTTTCTGCTGTGCAGAAACTACGCAGCACTGCGCAGGCCTCCGTGGCACTGCGGTGGCCTGCGCAGCCCCTGGGCAGCCGCGAGGAGGGGGTGACAAGGTCACCCCCACCGGCCACGCGGAGTTTGCGTGACCTTCTAAAAAAAAAGTCGCTGGCGTCAAATACGCTAGCGTTTTTCGCTAGCGTAAGAAACACTGACGTCATCATCGGCTGTGCTGACGTCAGCAATTTTGGGGTCAGAACGTCAATTGTTTTAAACGTTTGAACTCTTCGAGAAACGCTGTCGGTTTCTCTTTTGGAGCATTTTTGACGTTTTGCCCCATACTGAGCGCTGACATGGCTCCGACCGGTGACAAGGGCAAAGGACCACCAGATCCTTCTTCCTCCTCCTCCGGTGTCATGAGACCACGCTCGCAGGCCATTGCGGACCTGCGGAGTCAGCAGGTTGAGATACGTCGCCTACAGCAGCAACAGAACAACGCCATCCGCACGCTCACTGATCTTCTTTTGAGTCAGTCCACGGCCCCACAGCACACCTTCGGGGTGGTCGACGGTGTCACACCTTCTGCACAACGGTCAGCATCTACGCCGAGGAGAGCGGCAGGACAGGACCCGCCACTTCTTGATCCTTTGGAGGAGGACCCTGATATGCCAGGCATGGACGATGACACTCCCGAGAGGGAGATTCACGTACTTCAGCAGCGTTCGCCAGTTGCAGACGTGTTCCGGTTCCCCGTTCCTGGAGATCCGATCTTTTCTCGACGACTTTCCCCGTCCTGATGTCTTCCCCATCCCTCGTCTTTCCCATCCTGTGGTTGCTCTCCCTACGGAGCGGCAACCTAAGGACTTCGAGACACCGCCCCCACGATATGTCAGTGAGGACGGCTTTGACTGCTGGGAGACCTTTTTCTAGGTCTGGGCCGCTTCAGAGGGATTTTGACCCTACTACCACAGTCAGTACCAGGTTACGGACCGTGCTCAGGTGCTGACAGCGGCTCGGGCGATGCGCGGACTTCTTTACGCCATGCCTGGCGAGACCGTCGTGGACTTTCACCCCTTCCTTGGAGAGGCCGGCATAGGCGCGGGTGCTGACCCATGTCAGGGCTGGGAGCTCGCATTGTCCTTGCTTACTGCAGAGATGCACGCCACCCGCGCGGCTCACATCCGCGCCTTCCACTCCCTTTGTCAGGGACATTCCGAGCCCGCAGCCGCTTACTGGCGGGGCGCCATGCGCATCTACACACGCCTTGGGATCGCAGGAGGGACACAGATGTGGGTGCTTTGCACGCTCATGATCGGAGTCCGTCTTGAGCATGCCCACATCTTTACTAGGTACAGCGACGTCGCGCTCGAGCCTTTCTCCACCTCCCTTCAACTTCTTCCTTGGGCGCATCAGCTTTTCCTCCAGGTGACATCCGCTCGTGAGGCAGCCGTCGCCCACCAGGAGAGTTCACTTGCTGCACTGGTCATCGCGTCACCACCGACGCCTCTCTCGCAGTTCACTTCTCCATCCTCTGGCACGCCCTCCTCTTCCCTTTCCATCTCAGCTACCCCGACTCAGATGTAGGGTGTGGCAGCAGCATCACAGGTGAAGAAGAGCAGAAAGAAGCGTGGCTCAAGCCAGCAGCAGTCACCGCAACAGCAGTCATCAGGCGGTAGCAGTGGATGTATTGTTCACTGCTACAACTGTGGAGGCGCTCACCGCTACACCGAGTGCCAATAGCCGCTCAACTGGGCGCGGATCACTCACGGTCTACAGGCTGCACATGCACAGCAGTCTGCGTCTAGTAGCACAACCTCTGGTTGCGCGGCGACCACGACCGCAGCAGTTCCCGCTTCCACATCGGCGAGCAGCAGAGACCCGGACCCCCGTGACCGCACCATCGCCGAGCTCCGTCAGATCCTGGCGCTTCGCTCTCACGGAGGTGCGAGTGTGTCATGACAGCCGGGTGGTTCACAGACAGTTTGTTCGTCTGTTCTCGTCTCTCGTGATGACTCGTGTGGGGGAGCACATCTGGCATGTGATGATGATGGGCCTGACAGTACAGATTGGATTTATGAGTCTCACGTGTGCGCCCTTCGTCGTTCTCCCTCCTCTGTTGCCGAGCGCCCGTGTACAGCCGAGTGTTCCATTACCCGTTGCACCGTGACGTCCTCCACTCGTGATTCGGGTGGCACTTGGATCATCGATTCCGGTGCCACTCACCACATGACATGTCGTCGTACTGACTTCGTTGTCCTCGGTCCTGTGGCGTCTGTTCGTTCCGTTCGCACAGGCTCTAGTCAGTCCTTGCCAGTCCAGGGTGTTGGGGTTGTGTGCTTCGATGGTCCGTCTGGCCCCTTGTATCTCTCCGACGTGCTTTTTGTGCCTGACCATGAGCTCAGCTTGCTCTCTATGCGTGCCTGCACTTTGATGGGACTCTCTGTGGAGCACACTGCCGACTCCGCGACAGTGACTGCTCTTGATACTCGCACTGTTGTTCTTCGTGCCTGTGTTGTGGATGATCTATATCGTATTCCTCGGATCTCTTCTTCTCCTTGCTCCCCTTCCCCTCCTGCTCATGTGTTTGTCACTGGTGTCCTGTCTGCTGAGCACCAGTGCCTACTGCATCGACGTCTGTGTTATGTGGGCTCCGACACTGTGTCGAAGCTCATTAGGACACAGCCCGCCCTCGGTCTTGGCGCGACCTCTTTCGCGAAGCCGCCCAAGACCGATTGTCTGTTCTGCGCTCAAGGTAAGATGCATCGCTGCACCTACCCTGACTCCGTTCTCGAGCCCTTCGCCCCCTCGAGCTGGTCCATTCGGACCTTCTCGGTCCTCTCCCTGTCGAGTCCTTATCCAATTGGGGCCGATATTTCCTGACCCTGACTGATGACTTCACCCGGATGCGGTGGGTCTACAGCCTGCGCCAGAAGAGTGATGCCGCTCTTGCGGTTCGTCTCTGGCTAGTGATGGCTGAGCGTCAGTCTCGCCACTCGCTGCATGCCTTCCGCTCGGATCGCGGCGGCGAGTTTCTTCGCGACATGGACACTTTCTTTGCCGAGCGCGGGATTTTTCACCAGGTCTCTGCTACTGCCACTCTCAGCAGAACGGTGTATGTGAGCGCTGGAACCGCACCATGGAGGATGCGGTTCGTGCTATGCGATCTGAGTGCGGTCTCCCGGAATCCTTCGCCTTCGAAGGATTTGCCTACATGATGTGGGATTGGAACCGCCTCCCGCACGGTCCTCTTCCGGACCACGTTACACCGTATGAGCTCTGGCTTGGCCACCGTGCCGATCAACGTCTTGCTCATGTCTGGGGCTCAGTGGCTTCTGTGTGGTACATGGAGGATCAGCATGGGTCCAAGGTCTCTCCGTGGAGTCGCTTGTGTGCCTTTGTTGGTATCTCCCCGCGGCCTGGCGTTTTTGGGACCCCGCCCGTCGTCGCATTGTTGAGTCCCGCGACGCGCTCTTCTTTGGGTCTCTCACCTACCGCGATCTGACCTCGATTGTGTCGATGTCTATCACACACGTTCCTACATGTGAGGTTTCTTGACAGATGGGGGAGTCTGAGCCTACGAGCACCTCTCGTCCGGCGGATGTGTCCGTTCGAGACCCCTCCACTTCTCGATCTCTGGCTCTTTATGACCCGGCGATCATCGCTGCCGGCCTAGAGACCTCTCCCGTCCAGCCTGTCTCCTCTCCTACACCCTCATGCCCCAGAGACACCCATGATGCTGTCCCGCTATCCACCGGTACTCTTGTCTATGTGGGCGGTCCTGCTGCTGCTCCCAGTCATGCGTCTCCCATCCGTTCACCAGCCTGTCCTCCCACTGCATCACCTGCCCATGTGCCTCAGTCCTCACCGGATGTGGTCGTGCCTGTCCCCGAGCCTGTGGTCAGTCCTTCGAGCCCAGGCTACTCCCTTGAGCCTGGTGGTCGTCTTCGACCGTTGGGCTCCGGAGCACAGCGAGTGTCGGCTCCCGCACCCAGGCGCTCCACTCGCAGCGTTGCGAGTGGCGATCCCGGCACAAAGGCCCTCGGCTTGAGTGTCCGTACAAATCACATAGAGGTACATCCAACGTATCCTATAGGGCACGATCTCGTCACTCACGAGTTTCGTACCACAGGTGATGCAGCACCTGACCTTGTGGTCGTCAGGCCCAGTTCTGAGGCGTCTGCACTCACCACTCAGAGCTCTCCTTGTTGGCGCCTGATCCAGGCACCCTGAGGGACGCCCTCTCATCAGAGGATGCCGACACCTGGCGTGCCGCCTGCGAGGATGAGCTTCGTGCCATCCGAGAGCACGGAGTTTACGAGCTATTCGACCTTCCACCTGGGAGGAAGGCGATTCAGGTCAAGTGGGTCTTTCGCAAGAAGGTGAAGCCGGATGGCTCACTGGAATGCCAAAATGCTCGCTTGGTCGTCAAGGGGTACTCTCAGATCGAGGGCGTTGATTACACTGACACCTTTGCCCCTGTCGGCCGCATGACCTCAGCTCACGCTTTGTTTAGTGTGGTGGCTCAGCATGACTGGGAACTGCACCAGATGGATGTGAACAATGCGTTCCTCCATGGCTCTCTGGATGAGGAGATTTACGTGGTCCAACCACCAGGCTTTGAGGACGGTGACAAGGTCTGGCCCTTGCGCAAGTCCTTGTACGGACTCAAATAGTCTCCTCGGTGCTGGAACCGGGAGATCACAGGCACTCTGACTCGTGCGAGATATGTACAGAGCGAGGCAGATCCCTCTCTTTTCATCCGACAGGCGTCTAAGCGGTTCACTGCCATCCTGGTCTATGTTGACGACCTCCTGATCGCGTCTCCCTCCATGGAGGCCGTGAAGGAGGCCAAGGCGGTCCTCCAGACTGCTTATAGGATGAAGGACCTTGGTCCTGCAGCAGTGTTTCTTGGCATGGAGATTGTACAAGACCGTAGACGCCGAACGCTTCTGTTGCATTAGGCCCGATACGCACGCGTTGTGGGGGAGCGCTTTAGTGACCTCCTTGGCGCAGTGCCAACGGCCTCCACACCTCTCACACCTGACGGGCAGGACGCCCTGAAGGTGGACGATCCCACACAGCTGGGGGAGACACTGGATGTGACCTTGTACCTCCGGATCTCTGATGTACCTGGCCACTACCACACGCCTCGACATCGCTTTTGCCGTCAACCTCCTTGCATAGTTTTTGCAGGCTCCACGTGCTAGAGCCCTCCAGGCAACTGTGCGAGTGGTGCGGTACGTGGTTTCCACGCCGTACCTCGAACTCTGCTTTCGCCGGCAATGTTCGGTGGTTCTTGACGGCTACACCGATAGCGACTGGGCCTGGAGCCCAGATGGACGCAGTCACACCGGTTACGTGTTCTTGCTCGGTGGTACCACTGTGTCCTGGCGCAGTGGGAAGCAGGGCTGCATCGCACGTAGCTCGTCGGAGGCAGAGTATGTTGTTGTGGGTGCAGGGGCTGCTGAGGCAGTGTGGCTGTAGCGCCTGTTCCTTGAGCTGGGTCAGTCAGTGCCCGCCATTGTGCTTCGTTGTGACAATTAGAGTGCTCTTGCCATTGCGGAGAACTCTGGTGTCTTTCATGCTTGCACGAAGCACATTGCGGTTGAGCATCACTTTGTGCATGATTTGGTGGAGCGACACATGATCTTCGTCATATGGGTCGGCACTGAGATGCAGCGTGCTGACTTCTTGACGAAGGCACTGGCGCGCGGGATGTTTCTGGTGGCCATTCATTCCGTTAGGCTCCGCCCCTTGCCTGAGAGTGGTTGAGTATGGGGTGTGTCTGTGTCTGTGTCACGACTGTTTTTGCACTCGTTTCTCTGCTGCACGTGTATGGACATGCGTACAATCGGGTCATGGGGGAGTGTTGTGATTTGTTACGTTCCTGTCGACCTGTAACGTTTACCATGACCACTCGGCCGTGTCCATGCTCGTGCAGATCCCTGATGCGGACCCAGGTGGCATCGGGGCGTCGTCTGGTGGTGGAATACCTGCTCGGAGCTGATTGACGGTCGCCCCAGAGTCCTGGATGTTGTCTGGGACCTTCTGCAGTTTTTCTGCAGCTTGTAGGATTTTATCGGTGGACTGGCCGTGGGCCCGATTTGCATGTCTTTGCATTGTGTGTCCATCGTTTTTTGCCGGATGCATGCATGTGACTCGTAGCGTCCGGCTTGAGATTCTGCACGTGTAGGTTCAGACGGCGTAGCGTTCTGACTTGTCTACGCTGAGTTACGGCCAAAACAATGGTTTTGGGCCGGTTTTAGGACAGACCTTGCACTGCCGCGTGCGACACCCGCCGTGCGCCACGGCAGGTACTTATGCCATGGACATGTCATTTGTCATTTCTCTCTGCAAATGCTATTGAAGCATTTCTGACACTATGCCTTCTGACCCCTAGCCAGACCCTTGCCGTTGTGTGCACGACTTGTGACTGTCGTCACTGTCTGACAAGGCACTGACGCCTAGTCAACGGCAATATCGCTAGGAAGCTTCCACACATTTTCTCAAGGACAACTGTGTTGGTTTTTGCACATCTCTCATTGTGCTCTGTTGTGTCCTCCCGGCTTGTGTACATCGGCGTGCAGATGACTGACGGCGAGACTCGACGCTGATGGAGTGTCGTCCGGTGGAGCCAACGCACGCTGAGGTCTTCTCGCAGTTCGCTGGAGCCTCCTCTCTCCGGCGACGCGCTCAGCTCCATCGGCAGGCCTCCTCGGCGGTCGTGCTGCCGGCGGTCATTGACACCGCAGTTGCTGCTTGCATGCGTCCAGCGTGTCCCATCGCGTCTGCATCGTCATGCACTGCCTAGGGTCCCAGTTGCATGTTGCGTGGCCCTGTTTGGTAGCATAAACCGTTGTGGGCACTATCTGGGTTTAGGCTGCCATAACTCCTCGTTACTATTTTTCTAGCAGATTCTTACCGCACACGCATCAGTCACTTACAGTTTTCAGCTGCTTTCTGGCGCTAACACTGGCGCGCGCATTTCTGAGTAACAAACCCAGAGCTTCCAGACTTNCAGACTTAGACTCTAGAGCAGCAGACTGAGGGGGCAGCTGACTTAAGCAACGAGCGTGGAAGCTCGCACGCTGCATCAACAACGCTGCTGCCCCAACCTGCTGCCTAGGCTATTCCATTTTGGTATCAGAGCCAGAGCGTAGCAGCAGCAGCAAAAGACTGACGAACAGGTGCCAGACAACGC
>SZWC01000974.1:298570-310180 GCA_023375785.1 Penium margaritaceum
GGGGGAGGGCTCCTGTGCACAAAGAATATTACTATTGTTACCACTCTGCAAAATTGCAAGCAGCCCCCGCGAGCATACGACGTACAGGGACGGAAAGCTCCGCTTCGTCGGTTCTCTTTCAACGAAAGTCTCATGATGGGGACGAAATGATGCCGAACAAGCAGATTTCAGCGAGGTTTGGGAGGTCCAGCCTTGAGTGCGCAAGCATATTCCTTCGAAGTGTTACCGTAGAGCATTGACGTCAAGTACGGTCATGAAATATGAAGGTGAGCAAATTCCATTCTGACAAAATCACGAGGAAACCACTATTCACAACCAAGTAGTTCATAAAAACGGGTGGGTAACCATATACCCATCGATTTCCCGATCGATCCCCCGTATCCACATATCGCTCTTTAACAACCCCATATCCAGACGGCGTGGACTTTTTGTCTCCCATACCACGTGCTCGCTCTTTTTCGACGCCATGTCCAAGGGCCGCATGAAAAGGATGCTATGTCCACTACATTTTATTAAAAGAACCATATGTCCACACCTAGTTGGTCGCATTCCTGCGCTTATTGTGAACGGAACCTAGCGGTTTTTGCGGCTTTCCGGTGAGCCCACCACAGATTGCAATTTCACCTGAGAACTAAACGACAATGGTATACGCGGGTTCCACCGTATACAGACAAAGCCATTTGCAACGACATGACGGATGTTGTCCACTGTACTCGCGATTGATTTTCCACTGTGGGGGGTGGGGGGATTTGTATTGCGTATGGAAGTATAGTTTGGCGAGTTTCGAATCGAACCCGCTTGTCTATGCCGCGAAACGTCGCAATGACAGTGACATCAATACCGAATGCGGTCGCACAGGAAAATTTTCACAAACGTCGCTGACTATCGCGATTCTTCGGACCATCAACGACTACCGCCACGCACATGACGTATTCATGCGTACCCTTGCTGACTGCGTCAAACGACCCCAGTTGAACGTATAAACCCACCGTTTTCACCGATGACTTCGCGGATGCTCTTGTGACTTTGGCGACGATGGACATGGACCGGATGTCCGTTTACTGGCAACTACCTCCGATGCTCGGTTGGGGTAACATCGAACACAGTCGACGCGGTCCGTGGGGTGTGGACATTCCTGTTCCACCCAAACCAACATGTGACGAGGCCGAGGCTGCATGGTGTAATGTGAAGGTTCAGTGGGACGCCATGTATGACCATGTGCCGCCGAGTCCTCACGCCATGACTTGGATTATGGGTTTTCGGGCTCCTACTAGCCGCCCAGTGTACGCCAAGAGTGATTGGCAGACGTGGTTGCGGATGCAGCCAATGACAATGTCGCGTATGTGACCCCATGGTTCTTTCGTCATAAATGTTCCTACTTCTAATCATGGGATGGCCATATACGTTCACTTTCTTAACGCCAGCACAGCGTTCATTAGCAACACACGGTACATTGACATGGGTATTGAGTATACCTATGTTTATGCCTTTTTGTCATGCATTAAGTACTTGTGTGTTCAAGGTTGGGTACATGATGAATATTTTACTGGGATCAATGTCAACATCCCCAATACACCTATCACACACACTACCAATTAGAAGCACATCCAGACCTGTTCAAGTACATGATTGTGTCCATTTCTTGCATAAATGACATTGATAATGTCCTTCCATTGTCGAGGTCCAGCGCAATTACTGTGCAAAGCCTGCCATGAAAGGTCCAGGCCGTCCACTCACCAACCATCGCTGGACCGTAGGTGGCAAAGAATGGATCCAGGCCAGGATCTCACAGGCAGGACACAAGTTGCCAGTGAGACACCATCCATCAGGGTAGCAGTCCACAAACTCCACATCGTCACCTGTGTCGGATGTTGTAGAGTCAGCGCCCTCTGACGCACTATCCTCCATGTCGTAAAAGACGTCTTCCTCGTCCTCGTCACACGCACTGTTAGCAGTCTGACACGCTCCATGTTGACAAGGACACATGTACATCTTCACAATGAACTGGCCTTGGTCTCCAATTCTTCCACGTCATGAGGATGTATGTGGCACTGGCTCCAGCCACGAATGATGTCACACAATCCATGGCACTCTGCGTTGGTCTGAAAGTGAGGCCGCTAAAGCGAAGTTGTAATGAAGAGAATGAACCACAGGACGTTGTCAGTCCTTTATAGTAGGTTTTGTCAAGACACAACAGATGAATTACTAATTTGGAAATCCATATTTCACTAATGTCGTTGAGTGCATTGTTACCATTCACACAACCCAGTGTTTAACACTTCTTAAAAAGCGAACCTGGTTCATGAGGAAAACAATTGAAAATTTGGTAGAACACTATGGCGTTCTAGTCCTCATGAGACCAACTCTACCCCACATGCACTAGACCCAACAGCTGTTGTAACCCTGCAACAGTCCTCCTCCTTGACTAAAGCTTGGCTCTCTGACATCCCCTGTACACCCAGCGGTGGAGGTAAGTCACCTTCCCACTTGGTTCTTCTTGTTGTCACCAAGTGTGCTCCCACCTGCACCGTCTTCGACTTGACCTGCAAGACACACATGGCGACATTAGACATGAATGAGAAATGTACAACATATGAGGGAGTAAACAGTGGAATGAGCATCTGCTGAAGCAACATGTCATGCTTACCTTTTAAAAACACCCGGCTCGTCATCCCACTCCCCTGCGCACTCCTCCCACCCGTCCATGACGCAAACCTCCTGCTGTTCACGGACAGTTCTTGCCTCCCACTCCCTCTGCTGCTGCGGATCAGTGAATTGGTCCCCGTCCTCGTGCTCCTCCTCCTCCGAGTCACTAAGGACGTGCCGTTCAGGGTCGTAGATCTCTTCTTGCGCAGAGTCGTAGCTAGTTGTCTCGGGGTCGTACTCAGCATCGTCATTTGTGCCTCCCGATGGTCCTGTTGCCCTTGCAGTTGCCGCTGCTACCGCAGAGGCTGCAACAGCAACTCTGCTTGCTGTTTCACTGGTGCTCCTGCGCCCCGCCTGCCTCGCCCATCCTCAGCCTGCGCCAATCCCCAACACGCTGGTCCCTAGACTGTCGTTGGAAAGGAGGATAATGGTTTCTGCCGCTGTGCCTACAGTACGTGAAACTGCTGTGGTGTTACGAGGGGTTCCAGTGGCAGCTGCCGCAACCTGTGCTGTAGCTGCTACAGCTTCTCTCTCTGCATGGGTCTCGACTGGAGGCCACCTACCAGTGTAGGCCTCTACCCTCACGGCAGCTTTTGCACGCTATAGCCGACGTTGAAGTGCATTGGGTGCTGCCTCAGCAGCAGGATACACAGCAGGCCCGTTGGTACACTTCTTCTTTGTGTGTCCCTTCTGGCCGCAGCGAGGACATATGTAGTTCTTCCGACGCTTGTGCTCGTGGTCCCACCGAGCGCTCTTCGGCCGTCCTGCTCCGCGTTTAGGTCCTGGCTGCTGCCATAGCAGTCCATCCGGGGCTTTCAGCGATGCAAGGTTAATGCCTAGCATGGGGAAGTTGTAGGTGCGCCTGTAGGTCATTCGAGTGAGTCCAACATCGCATAGTGGCTCGGCTTGCTCCCCACGGCCGATGACGAATGCGCATGCATGCGCACAGGGCTGCCCCCACTCCTTCTACGCAACGCAACAGCACGTCCGGTCCTGCACGTTCACTATATGGGGTCCTGTTGCTTGGCCCCGTCACGTTGCAACTCTCGTGCCCTTCCTCCATGACGTCATAGTTGTGCGCTAGGATGCTACTGTTGAGCAGGCGCTTTGCCGGTGTTGGTGCAAGTCTGCCTTCGCATGACTTGGTCAGTTTGCGCCTTTCTACAAGAAAACGCTACACCCATGTGTACAGAGACACAAAACAGTAGAAGGGAAATAGTTTTCTGCACTCAACAATGCGGGCGTTCAAAGACTCCGCCACGTTCAAGGTGGTGTGTCCACCACGGCCGAGAGGACAGTACAGCCTGGCCCAGTGCTCCCTCGGTAAGCCGCCCACCCCGTCTGATCTAAGGAGGTACACTGTAACGGGGGAGTTCACGGCACGCAGCTGTTCTTCACACCTCATCCATTCTACGGGTGTGAGCACATGTGCCAGTTGCGAAAATTAGTACCCAGCTTGCTTACCGAACTTCTGCCTTATGTTCTACCGCAAGTAGAAGCAGCAGTAGGTGTGATGGGCCCCAGGCAGCTCCTTCTCCATAGCGTTCAACAGACCTTTGTCACGGTCAGAAATGATGACCGTCCCCTTTTGTGCCGTTGTGGGATACGCGATCGCCAGCTTCTCCAAAACCCACTTCCAGTTCTCTTCATCCCCCCCTGAACCATGGCCCACGCCATCAGCACAACGTTGTTGTTGGTGTAAAAAAACTGGCTAACGAGTTGCACTTGTTTGTGCCCATTCTTGAGATGCGTGCCGTCCATCGTGAGGACCCGTCGTGTGTGCTGGAACCCCAGGACAATGGAACCAGGGGCGACGAACGCCTTGATGAAGATGCCGTCCTTGGTCGCCTCCGCGAGGGCATGCGTGTTCTGTTCCACATGCTTCACCTACAGAGCACAGGGGGCAATTTGTTAGACGTATGTGCAAATCTCTGGCATAGATGAGAAATTGCATGCCATCAACAAGTTAACATGTCGTACCTCTTCACAGTACAGTGGGAACAGGCTCCATGACAGGGCTTTGGGGCTGATGATGTTTTCCTACGCCTTAGACTTCACCCGGTACATCGTGTTCTTGTCGACCGCTTTGCCTGTTGCTTTGCGACAACGTCTTCACGTTAGCTGTGGGATTCCGCGTCAGCGTCGACTCAATCAGCCGTGCCACCCACTTTACAGTCTTCGCGGGGTCTCCACGACCAAATCCCAGGACACACTTTTGTCCGTCGACAAACTCGTCCACCATGACACCTGTGCCATTTGGGGCCATATGGGCACGGAGAAGCCACGGGTAATCTTTCTCCTTGAACTGCCCACACCGTGAAGTGAACTGCGTTTTCTCACTACGTATCCACCGAATAGTCATTCGGTTCGTGATGGCGTAATCATCGACTGCTGCGCGCGCCTCAACCATGTCCCGAAACGACATCCCTGCAGGAAAAGATGATTCTGCCTTTCTGCGCTTTGGGGCCTCACCAGACGCCTCATCGTCCGAAGACACTGCATTACAAACATCGACATGGCACGATTCAAGGGACAGATTGCTGGCCTTAACGTCTACATAGAAGGAAAACACATAACACATTTTTTACCAGAAGCATGATTGAGGCGAAACAACCTCAGTGTGTCCCTTGCTTGTTCGGGCGAAATGAGGAGCACCTCAGCACGCTGCTCATGCTTAAAGTACTCGTCATACACAAGGTTTTGGATGGATGGGGTTTGGGGCACGAGACCTGGCTCGTTGAACTGTGGGCGTGAGAGACCACGAGGTTGAGAAACCATAGGAGCGTCGCATGACCTACGCCTACGCGACGCAGCCCACTGCAACTGGGCGGCCATCTTCGCCGACGTGGGTATAATACATGTAAAATTGGAAGTAAATACACTAGATACCCAGCCTCACCGTGAGGCGTGAACAAGCGCGTCCATGGCACGCGGCAGCCGTGCGTGGTGGGTGTGTGACGAGCATGACGGGGACTCGGACCCAACTATCCACAGCGGTCGAGAGTAGGGTCCGATGCGGGACCACGAGACACCTTGGACAGGATGCTGGAAGGCGATGGTCTCCCCGCCAATCGTTCACGAGCCGTGTGCATGATTGACAAAATAGACGTAGTGGCATGGGTTCTCGGGGATTGACCGTCCTCGTACATGCACGCTATCCGACTCGATGTGTCTCTGTATTTGATGGCGTGTTACGGAAGTCGGGTCCAACTATCAATGGAGTTCGGTCATCAAATCAATGTGCAAAGAAAGCGGACTAATCAGACGCTCGAACAACTTCTTCACATGTTATGCGAGTTTCACGACATAGATTTGGCAGCCAAACTATGGACCACTAAACTTGCATACAACTTCTCCACTTCTTTCGCGTGCGAACAAGTTTGTGCGAAATGGTGTGGAACAAGTTTATTGTCACACCGACAAGATATAAAAGTTAAAGCAACGTTCCCGTTGTCGACATCCACTGTTGGGATTTCTCCAGTGACTGGGAAAAAATACGTCTAACTCAAAACAAAAGGAGTTGTGAAGCGAGCGGCTGACTAACATCACAAAAGTTTCACGTGTCGTGTTGGCAATCGAGTAATCCTTAGCTTGATGAATATCAAACTCTTCGGATTGGACTTTACGACGTGCAAACCTTGGTTGTTGGGATCATTTGATGTGGAGCAGATGTAAACCCCTGTCGTTGCTCGCCTTTGCCGACTTGACAGCATGACGATACACCTTGTTCCCACACCAATAAACTTAAGCACTACCCGGACCCCAACAATAACTTCTCCTACAGAGACATCGCACCCCTAAATCTCATTCAAGTGGACGGGGATACAAATTACATAGTTGAAGACATCCTCGTAACAAACTCCGTAAAAGAATAACAGAGTTTTTGGTCAACATGCACTATTATAAAGCTCCGCATAATATTTTGGAGCCCATCTATGGTCAAGCGTCCATAAAGTACACACAGGTCAACCTGTATACATGCCTTTGAAAGAACAAATGAATATTCCACGTTTTAACCTAGTCATTTTATAGAAGTTTCACATTCGGTAAAAAAAACCGCAAAGTGATATGTACACAAAGACATGAATCTTTGGACGAAAAACATAAATTTAGAGACTTCGTAGAAGCTTCAACTGCCACCTTCATGATAAAAATGGGATCAATTATCTGAATCCGTTTCAATCCAAAGAGCATTCTTCCTTTTTCTCGGGGATTGAAACCATACTGAGACCTACTATTGTCTTAGACAAAGTATGTGTGCAACTTACAGAGAAACTTCAAAAGCTTATACGAGTCCACATGAGGTTATGGACATCGTGGAACATGCGGTTTTCATTTGCTACACTCCAATGTATTTCCCTCGTATCTTACGAGTTCTCATCGTTGTGGCTATACTACCATATCATTTTTCTCGTAGAAGGTACAGCAAAGCTAAAAGCAAGGTCAATGTCCCCTCCTCTAAAAGTGGAGTGTATTAGGATGGTGCATTAGGAAGTGTATCTGGAGGATGTCGGAATTGATACACAAGTATAATCATACACTGGTGTATAATGCTTAGCAGACGTATAATACACTCCACAATACACCTGCCCAATACAATTGACGAGTTTTTAGGAGGAGAGGGTGGCTTGGGGGGGACAGATTTACCTGGGCTCTTTTTTGGTCTGAAAATATCCCTCACATAACTCACTCTACGAGTTGGTCCCCATATCCATGATTCTTTGCACACCGTTGATTGAAGTCAATGGGCGTTCTAATTACCATTAAGATACACGTACGTGAAGTCCAATTGTGTACTATTTACTCCGTCTATCAGCTACACATCCAAATACACTCCCTAGGTACACTTTTTTGGGGGGGGGAGGGGGGGACATGCCCCCCCATGGCAAGATTGAAAGGGGGGGTGTATTGGGAAGTGTACCTGGAGGATGTCAGAGGTGATACATAAGTGTATTTTTGCACTAGTTTACAATTCTGAGTATACATGCAATGCACTTTCCAATACCCTCACCCAATACACTCAACAAGTTTGGGGAGGAGGAGGGGCTTGGGGAGGACAAAGTTGCCAGAGCTTTGTGTTGGTCTCAACATGTCCCTGATGGAACTCACCATACGAGCAGCTCCACGTGTGGATGAGTCTCTACACATTGTCAATTGAGGTCAATGGATGTTTCGATCACCATGAAACACCTTTATGAGAAATGCACGTGTGTAATATCCATTTAGTCTCTCAACTACACACCTAGATACACTCCATGTATACACTTTCTTGTTTGAAAGGGGGTTTGACGTCTCCTCGCCCCCCCTCCATGTTGAGAGTGCATTGGAGGATGTATTAGGAAGTGTATCTGGAGGATGTCAGAATTGATACACAATTATACTCGTACAAGAGTGTACAATTCTTATTAGACATGCAATATGCTCCCCAATACACTCGCCCAATACGGTTTAAACGTTACGGGCGGAGGGGGGGGCTTAGGGAGGGCAGACTTGCCTGGGCTATATTTTGGTCTCGAAATATTCAAATGGAACTCACTATACGAGCAGCCCCCCATATGGACGAGTCTCTACACACCGTTGATTGAGGTCAATGGATGCTCAGATGACCATGAAAACAAATTTGTGAGAAATACACTTGTGTATTATTCATGGTGTCTATCAGCTACACACCTAGATACACCCCTTCCATAAACTTTATTTTTAGGAGGACGAGGGGGTCAACGTCTCCCTTTCCCCCTCCCCCCAAAGTTGAGAGTGTATTGGGGAGGTGTATTGGGAAGTTTATCGAATTTGTATTTCACAATTTCAATGATCGACTTCGTATCTATTGTTATTATACCCTCGAGGAAAGATCTCCATGAGAGAGACGGCCGACGACAGTTGGCGAGAAACAAGTGCCATCTATCAATATGGTGCAGACGTTTCTCCAACATTTAGTAAATAACAATCCAAAGAACAAGTATAGAGTCAATAGTATGTTATGATCACTCTCACATTGTTTAGAAAACACTTTTACCCATTAAAATACAGTAAAATGTGAGATTATACTATAATAATATTAAAATAGATGGAATGAAATTTTGTGAAGCTTCTATTTCCTACATGGAGGAGCATGATTTGTGGCCTTATGGACAGGTCTATTCAGCACATGAAGTGTGACGGAAAAAACCCCTCCATACATTTCGTCCGGATTTTATTTTACATGATATTAAGATTCAAGCACTGAGTGCATTCGTAGTATAATTGTTTATCGTGAATGAGCAGGCTTACATCATGCGCTTGCTCCACGGTTAGAGGTCCTACCAAGAAATATATTTGTTCTGCCATGTACAACAAAAGCAAAATGTGCAAGGAAACATGAGTTTTTTTAAATGCATTGGTTGCACCGTAACTATGCTTATGTATGGTGAGTGCAGGCACTTGCCACATACACTAGTACCACACACCGAGGTCCTTCATAAGAAGAGACTCTTTTTAACAAGTACGAAAAAACATAGCATGTGGTGGAAAAAAACAAAGTAGCACAATGAGTGTTCTCTTAGTGCACTTTTGTGTGGTGATCATGCACAAATTCCACATATACTAGCAGCATGCACTGATGTATTCCGTATGAAGGGAATGATTTGACAAAATAAGACAAAACGTTAGATGTGATGGGACACATGAGGCAAAGTAGTACACTGAGTGCACTCTTAGTTTACTTTTGTATGGTGAGTGAGCGCACTTGCCACGTACACTACCCCTACATACTGGGGTCCTTCTTAAGAAGAGGGAATTTGGGCCATATAAGACAAGAAGCACAATGTGGTGGGACACAAGAGACAAACTAGTGCACTAAGGGCGCCTTTGGTGTACTTCAGTATGGTGAGTTAGCGCACTTACCAAATACACTAGCCCAACACACTGGGGTCTTTCCTAAGAAGACAGTGGTTTTGCCATGTGGGACAAGAAGTAACCTGTCTTGAGACAAAAGAAAGCAATACACGAAGTGCCATATAACTATACTTTTATATGGAGAGTGTGTACATTTTCCATTTACAATAGCCCCACACACTTAGGTCCTTTTAATGAGAGAATGGTTTTGCCACATGAGATAATAGTACACTGCTCCCATACACACTAGGAGTGCAGGGATGGACAAACAGACTTTAGTTGAAGTTAGTACACCTAAGGCACACACTAAAGTACTGGTATGTGAAGTGGCCTCGATTAACCATACACCGTTGATTGAGGTTAATGGACATTGCAATTACCATGAGAACACCTTTACTAAAAACATGATTGTGTACTATTTACGACATCCATCAGCTACATACCAAGATACCATCTCCAAGTACACCTTCTCGCTTTGGAAGGGGTGGGGGAAGGGGGGATGACGTCTCTCTCTCTCTCTCTCTCTCTCTCTCTCTCTCTCTCTCTCTCTCTCTCTTCCCCCGTCCAGAAAAACTAAACAGATTGAGAAAACTCTAACATCATGGATTAAATTCATTTCCTTGAGATACGTTGTACGTTGTTCACCGACCAAGTAATGGTTGTACAAGTGTAAACAACTAAGAAAACTTTGAAGAGGTAGATAAATTGTAGAAGGAGTATGCATAGATTATGAAGTGTATCAAGTGACATGATTAACCATAGCTCAACAACACGCTAGTTTGGAGCCATACAAAAACCTTCTAGACGCCGATCATCTAATTGATGGCTACTTGTGCCATCACCGGCCTACATCTACTAACACGTGGGGACATCGCGCATAAAAGGGGGGTAAGTGTTACGTCCCTCACGTACAAGAGTCCCTTCACTCTAGGCGCGGGCATATCCTGTCCTTATATTTGTGGCCAATCACCCGCTGACCTTTGGATGTTTACGCCGATGGGACAATGGCAACTGAGCCACCTGCTCCGACCTCTAATGCTTCATTCACAGGGTTCCAATAACTTTGACCACTTTCCAAAATGGTCAATAGAAGTGTCTTGAACCATATCAATGTTTTGATACTATATGGTGGACTTCTTGATGGCCATGGACCTTTATAGATCTACGCCTTGATATTCTCAAGGCCTTGCAACTTCTTGGCGGAGCTTCTCAAAACAACCACGCACGGTGCGACCTTGCACATGTTGCTCGGTACGAGCTTTGAGGACCAAACATATGCCTCATTGTGATTCTCATCATTTTATATATGTGCTCAACTTGTTTGACACTTCTTGTCGAAGTTCACTTTCTGCTTGACACAGGTTATCCATTTATCCCAAATACAGTGCTCCGCATTTCATCCTTACGAGCCACCTACGTTTTACACGACGTAACATGCGATTCATCCTCGGGATGTTTACGTTGTTCAACTCCGCTACTTTGAGGGTTTAACTTTTGCATGTTCACCTATTGGGTCCAGCATGTTCACAATACAAGAAAAAAATTATCATTTGAATAAATTAATCATAAGATAAAACCACATTCATAAAAAACGAGGAGAAATCCCTTCGAGGTTCTTCTTCAATATGTTGGCAAATGTTTATACATAATACTGTTTCGTCCAACACATTTGTTTAATTTTTGGTTGTGTTTTTTAAGCCTTTACATCCAAACAACATGGAATAAATCCAGCATAGCTTGAAGTAACTTAGGAAGAGTTTGCCCAATCCATACAAAACCTTTAAGAGCACACATGGGCAAACGAAAAAATTAGCCTGAACGAATGCGGGTGAAAGTTTGGCAGTCCATTTACAACCAGTTTGGCTTCCACGGACGAGGTAAAGTCTCCTGGAAAACCTTCCATTATGTGGTCCAGATTGCGGGCAATTATTTATCCTCTTAAGAGATACTAATATGTATACCTTTTCTCGATGCACGCTTTGAGTGCAACACCTGCCTCTTGTTTTGGTTGAAAGGTGTTCAGAGGAAAGGGGTGAGCATTCTCTAGTGCACATCGTGCACGTTGGAAATCCTTCAGTGGTAGCCCCCCCC
>SZWC01000975.1:0-91053 GCA_023375785.1 Penium margaritaceum
CTGGCCTTCAGCCACGATCGGGGCATCTTGTTGTTCCTGAAGAATGAGACCACTTTCTCACACCTTGAAATAACTCCAGCCCCCCATGCACACTTTGCAACATCCTTCATCACCAGGTCTATGTTGTTGGCACAGCAGCCTTGCCAAAAGATGCTTGGGTACTTTGCTGCCAGGTTACCAAAGGCACGCTTGTTGGTACTGGTGTTGTCACAGATGACACAAACAACCCTCGATACGCCCACCTCTTCGATGGCTGCCTCGATGACGCTGGCTGTGTACTTGACGTCCCTGGTCATGCCGCTTGCGTCTCTGCTGAAAACGTGCACGGAGCCCCGCGCGTTTACTGCCATTGCGTTGTAGATTTGGCGGATCTGCTGGTCACTCCACTCATCCACGGCAAGACTGGTGCCGTAGATGTCCCACGCCTGCTTGAGTGGGATGTCCAGCTCCGCTAGCTCTCTGTCCAGGGCCGGGAGTAGCTCCTTGACGACTGTAGTCCTGCTAGGGAGGCGGAAACTGTTTGTGGTCTTGCGTGCAGCTTTCACAACATCCATGATGCACGGCTCTCTGCAGAAGGAGATCAAGAGGGCCGATATGGCCATCAGCTTGACGATCGAGAGCTGGCACTTCTCGTTCGCCTTGCGCTCCGCGTGCTGGTCCAGAGTGGTCTGCCGGAAAGAGGAGGCACGGCTGACGTCGAACAGCGGCACTTGCCCTTCCAGATGGGTGGAAGGGGAGGCACGGGAAACTTGCTGCTGCTGCTGCTGCTGCTTCTGCTGCCGGTCTTCCTGCTACTCCTCATCGTCACTGTCTTCAAGAAGTGTGAACCTAGCAACTGCTGCCTCCTGTTTGCGCTGCCTCTTCTCCCACAGTTTGATCCATGGCACTGGGAGATCAGCAGTACCCCACTCCTCGCCCATGCCCTTGTAAAGGTTGACGCAATGCGGTTTCCATCCGGCGGGAGGCGGGTCTGCACGGTCAAGCCCCAGCGCATCTCGTGCGGTTTGGGGTGGATAGGGGCAGGTCTTGATGTTGCCGTTTGACTCTCCAAAATGCCCTCGAATCCTGTCGCATGTGCCAGAGCTAATCTTGGCACAGCTGCCGTAACAAAATCCAGCTTTCTTGGTGGGGGTCGGCCATTTCTCGACGTGCCGCGACAGCTCCTTTGTAGGAAAGTCTCCGGTGAGGCGGCAGCGGCGAGGAGGATTCCAGCGTCTGGCATCGAAGGCATCAGAGACACCTGATGTCAGAGCTGCAGACAGTGTTCCTGACGAGGAGGTGGCCCGCGAGCCATGAGTGCTAGCCATGGTGGTTGGCTCAGGTCGAGACCAAGTGTCTCGACCCGACAGGCAACAAGCCAGTGGATTGTGACTGCGCACTTGATATCGTCAAGTGCGCAGTCATCAGCCGGTAGCGGAGAGGAGGGGGGGGGGGGTCCCCATAACGTCCTCACTGTCAGAGATGGGGGGAGGGTCAAACATCATCCTCAGACAGGCTGTCTGGATTTTTTTGTTGTGTGGTTAGTGCAGCCTCGTTCACAGTGTATGAGGTGGCAGCACCATGATCCAATACCGTAGTAGCAGGGTCCACCTTGGACCCTGCTGTCAGATAGCATGCATGCATGGAGATATGGCTTAGGTGAGCTGGCTAACATCCACACGTGTAGTCTGGGTTGATGCATGTATGAAAAAAAAAAGGTGCCGAGGGCCGAAATGTCAGTCGCGAGAAAATACCGAGTCCAGGCCTTCCGGATGTCCCCCACACCCAGATTGTGTTCTGGGTGGTCTCCAGTCGCCCCACGCCCCCACATCCACATCGATGTTACATCGATGTGGACCGCGGTGCCGTTGCCATTGTAGTGGCCGTACAACGGACAACGAAATCAACATTGGTATCAAGGTGGATGTGGACAGGGAGGCAGTGACAAGCACCATTCACGATGTGCTCCACATGCCCAACTTTGGGGCAAATGTGCTTTCAGTGAGCTGCCTTACCGACAAGGGGCTCGAGATGGTCTTCAACAAGAAGGAGGCCATCATCCGGAAGGAGGGGGACGGTAAGGTGATTGCATGTGGAAGGTAAGAGGATGACTTGTACGTGCAAAGATCCTCGGCAGCCGGGCAGGGTTCGACATCGCGCACCTCGTGAAGAAGGACGATGGAGACCTGGACCTATGGCACGGCTGCGTGTATCACATTGCTCCCTCAACTGTGAGGGACATGGCAAAGAAGGAAGTGGTGCGGGGTCTTGAGGTCAAGAGCCTCGACATAGCAAAGAATGCCGTGTTGAGCCGTGCGTGGTTGACAAGGTGACACGGCAGCTGTTTGATGGCAAAGGGATGCGTGCATCGGCGAAGCTGGAGGTAGTGCATGGTGACGTTTGTAGACCAGTCAAGAGCTCTACTGGGGGGGGACTCGCTACTTTGTGACCTTCATCAACGATCTCAGCCGCAAGCTCTACCTCTACATCATCAGGAGGAAGAGCGATGTCTTTTTGTGCATGCGGGAGTTTGTGGCAGCAGTGGAGCGGCAAACAGAGTTCAACGTGAAGGCTTTCCGGAGCGACAACGACGGCGAGTACATTGGATGCTGAGTGTGGATGAAGAGCAAGGGGATCGTGTGGCAGAAAACTATGCCACATTCTCCACATCAGAATAGCATCGCCGAGAGGGTGAACAACACCATCCTCAACATGGTCCGGTCCATGTTGAGTGATGTCGGCCTCACGCAACGGTACTGGGGCAAGGCGGCAAGGACATCGACGTACATCATGAACCTCACGCTGATGAAGTCGCTAAAAGATGCTGAGTCCAAGGTGTGGAAGACGCCACAAGAGGTATGGAGCGGAAGGAAGCCAGTTGTTGCTCACCTCCGCACATTTGGCTGCGTTGCACATGCTGTTGTGCAAGCACGGGAGGGGTGGGACAAGCTGGACCTGCGGAACCGCCAGTGCATCCTCGTTGTGAACGAGAGTGGGAGCAAGGCATACCGGCTCTTTGATCCGCGAAGCCAGCAGATTACGAAGAGTGACGACGTCACGTTCGACAAGGACAGCCGTTGGAAGGACAAGGACACAGGTCTCTCCAAGCCGGGGGAGTGGCTGCCACTCTTCAAGGGAGAGACATCTGAGGATGGAAAAGAGGGTGACGTCCGAGCGGCTCCAACCGGCGGAAACCATCCAGGGGATGGGGCAGCGACTCATTTGCGTTCAGCCGAGTCGGACAATGTGTCCAAAGTGCCGGGAGTTGTGGAGTTGAATGAGGAGGCGAGGAGTGAGCCCGCATCTCCACGGTCACCGAGAGAGGAGGAGCAGGCTAGTGGTGCGAGTGGAGCCACGAGAGGGCAGCAGCAGCAACAATAGCAGCAGTAGCAATAGCAGTAGCAGTGGCACTAGTAGCCTCAACAAAAGTAGCCCCAAAAAAGCGGATGCGGAAGGAGGAACGCAAACCGGTACGTTCGCGTGGAGGGCATCTGGACTGGATTTTCTCGAGTGTTCTTTGCGCAAGAGGAGCTCGAGACAGTCAAAGAGTTGTTGCAGTGGAAGGATGGGGCTGAGTGGGAGGGAGCTATAAAATCTAAGCTCGCCTCCTATGAAGTGAATGGTACTTGGCAGCTGATTGACAGGCCTGAGAGTGTGAAAATCATTGGCTTGAAGTGGATCTTCAAGAAGAAGCTCACCAAGGAGGGGAAGGGAGAGCGGTACAAGGAACGGCTGGTTGTAAAGAGGTACGCCCAGCGGAAGGGTGAACACTACAATGAAGTTTTTGCACCGGTAGCAAAGTTCGCCTCTATCCACTCCATCCTCTTGGTGGCGGCGGCGAGCGACTACGAGGTCCACCAAATGCATGTGAAAATTTCGTTCCTCAACTGCGATCTGGTCAAGGAGGTCTTCATGGAGGTTCCAGAGGGGGTGGACGTGCCACGGAGAACGGTGTGCCGGCTTTGCAAGGCACTCTATAGGCTGAAGCAAGCACGACTCATGTGGTACCTGAAAATAGACGGCTTCATGGCCGAGACTGGCTTCAAGTGCTGCGAGGCGGATTAGAGCATGTACGTGTGGAAGCAGCCGGGCTTGCACTAGATCATGGTCCTTTACGTGGATGACCTCATCATCGTGTTGTCAAACATGGAGAAGTTGGTGAACCTGAAGCGACAGCTGGAAGGTTGGTTCAAAATGACCGACATGGGCGAGCTCAAGTATTACCTCGGCGTCACCATCACGAGGGACCTCAAGGCACGCACGCTAGAGATGGGGCATGCAAAGTACGTGCAAGAGGTGCTCCGCCACTACATGGAGGAGTGCAACCTCATCGGCACACCCATGACCACCACATGTGAGCTGAGCTCGAGCATGGGGCTGAGCACGGATGAGGGGAAGGAGGAGATGGCAGGTGTGCCATACCAGACCGCTGTTGGGAGCATCATGTATGCCATGGTGGCAACGCGGCCCCACCTGGCCTTCACGGAGGGCTAAATGAGCCGCTATGTTGCTCACCCCCGGGCTGCTGCATTGGCAAGCGATGAAGCGGATCCTTCGCTATCTCAAGGTGACAAAACAGTCGCACCTCATGTTTGGAGGGGGAGCGCGTGATGGCTCTTTTGAGTTGGCTGGCTACTCCGATGCCAACTGGGCTTGTGATGTGGATGACAGATAATCAATGTTGGGGTACGTGTTTATGCTTGGTGGTGTAGCAGTTTCATGGGCAAGCGGGAAGTTAAATTCTACAGCACTGGCTAGAATCGAAGCAAAGTACATCGCACTTGCGGAAGCCGCAAAGGAGGCGGTGTGGCTTTGGCAGCTGCTAAAGGAAATTGGGTTGCCACAAAAGAAGCCGAAGGTACTCAATGTTGTCAACATGACTGCCATCAGCCTCGCCAAGAAACTTGTGCTGCACAGGAGGACCACCTATGGTGGGTGGGTCACTGGCGGTGGATTATCCGCCAGTGATCCAAGTTTGTCTCCAACGAGCTCCAAATACACCAGGGGCATGAATGAAGTGACCAAAAGGACCTATTTGAACAGGGTGAACTTATCCTTAACTTCTGGGCAAGGAAAGGCGCTCCCACGGGTCATCGTGGAAGCGCCTCCCGTTGCCAAGCATGCAAGGCAAGGTGGGTGGATCCACCAAGGGTTACTTTGACGGCTGAAGCAGGGGCTGTAATGCTCTGATTTGGTGTGCTTGGATGCATTGGAAAGCTTAGATCACATGCTATAACAATCTGTTGTAATCCTACTATGCCAATATAACAAAAATGTGTTTCAATTCAGTTCTCTGAATGCGACGTGTTCTGCCCACTCCTATCCGTGACCTTTGTACTCCACACTCTTCACCATTGGTGTCCATTGGCTGCCCCAAAACACTGCTAGCATGTATCAGTGAGAGCTAGGCATCCTTGAGGGTGCCACAACACCCACTAGTACTAACACATCGTACATTCCCATAAGATACCAAGTACTTTTGTACATAACTGTACATTATTGTACATTGATCTCATTGCCGTTCAGTATCATATATTGCCATAGATTGCTGTTCATGACGCTAAGTTTTTGTGCATCATCTTACATTGCCTTACATTGACATGAATTGCTGTACATCAATGTAAATTGCTGTAAACTTCACTACCTTGCTATACATTACTTTACAGTACAGTGCATTTCAAGACATAGCCATACATTGCCAAATATTACCATACATTCCAGTACATTGCTACACGTTGTCCTACATTTATGAACTTTTGAATGCTTTGTTGTGAATTTCCGTACATTGTGGTACATTGCTGGAATTTCCATTCATAATTGTACATTGCCCTGCATCACCATACAGAGCAATGTACAAGTAACAGTGCACCTGCAGTGCAGTTATTGCTCTACATCACCATGCATTGCTGCACATTACTTCACATCACCGTAGATTGCTGTATGTTGTTGTAGATTTCCCTGTATTACCACGTATTGCCAGGAATTTCTGTACATTGCATTGCTGTTTATGGTCTTACATTATCATACATCACTGTTCATTGTGCGAAATAGCTGCACATTGCTGCACATTTTCGTACATTGCTGCATGGTATCGTACACTATGGTTCATTGTTGTGCAGTGCATTACATTGGCCATCTCAAGGTTTTTTGCAACAATACCTATGCATGGGTCACTCCACATGCAAGAAAGAAGCTTGGCTCCTACACCAACAAAGGCCTCCTGATGGGCTATGATGATAGTAATGAAGCATATTGTCTCTGGGACCCAGCTGTCCGTGTCATTATTTGTAGTTGGAGTGCAATGTTTCATGAGACTCTACATGACAGAACAGCTTCGCCATCGGGGCTGCCGGACTTTTCACGCTAATCCCCTAGACTCTCAACAATCTCTAGAACCAGAACGTCCTGTGGACGATGGACCTGATAATCATGCCGGTTTCACTCCACCCATTATCCCTGCTGAAGATGAACAAGACAAGTAGGACTCGCTTCCACCGCCACCAGCACCATTACCACCACCTCCACCCACTCCTTGGAAGTACGGTCCGACGTATCCTAGGAATTGGGAGTTAGCAGGTCGGCCTCACCGCTCATCTCGTGTTGCCAATCTTAAAGCCTTGATGGCCATCTTCATTGGCTGTACCTCCTCCCGCTCTTCTCTTCCTTTGTTCAATATTTTCCAGCTCTAGCTGTAGACTCTCCCACAACTTCACCCTCTTCTTCTCCTTCATCAGCTGCTCCATCTGTCCGATCGTCCAATCTCAGCATTGCTTTTGTTACTCATGTGGTTGGCCCAGCTAGCTACAAAGTTGCAATGACGAGAGCAGAGGCTGCTGCATGGCATGCTATGGCGGTCATCGTGTTTGAGCAGTGGCAGGCACAGAAAATCTGGGAACTTGTTGATCCACCCCCTGGTGTCCTCGTTGTCACCCAAAAGTAAACTTTCAAAACAACTTGGATGGTTGCGGTGCACTAGACAGGTACAAAGCATGGCTTGTTGCTCGCGGAAATAGTCCACTTCAAGGAGTGAACTATAGTGACACGTTTGCCCCAGTCCCAAAGCACTCCTCCATTTACGCGGTTTTGGCCCTTACCACCCATGAGTGTTGTTTCCTATGCAGAATGAATGTCCAATGTACTTCCTTGAATGATGGTCTAAAGGAAGAGTTCAACATGATCTAGCATGAGGGTTTCATGCAGAAGTGAGGGGGGGGGGACAAGGTTTTTTGGCTACTTAAATCCCTATACTGCTTGAAACAGGCACCTTGGTAGTGCAACAAGAACATCCATGATTCATTAATCAGTCAAGGCTTGAAACATCTTCATTCCAATCACTGTCTATTACAAAGGTGGCCTCCACTAACTTGGTGTAATCCTTCACGTATAGGACCTCATTCGTTTTGGCTGCTTCTTGCCAATAATTGACTCTTTCAAGAAGGCGTTGTCCGCCACCTTTGAGATGAGTGAAATTGGGCTTCTGCAGTTTCATCTTGGTATTAGATCATGCAGAGCCACAACCCCGCTCTCTCAAAGAACCTACATTCACCGCATGGGAGAAAAAAATTGGTCTGCACCAACCGCATCCAACCAGCACCCCACTGCTAGGGACCATGACTTGACCAAGCCACTCACTGCAGATCTGCTTGCAAAACCCAGCAATGTCAATCTATACCCCAGCCTGGCTGGCTTGCCCATGTATGAATGCGTGGGAACATGGCCTGACCTCTCCTCTGCCATGGGCGTACTAAGCCAAGGTTGTAAAAATCCTATGAAGGACTTTTACAGCTGACAAACGCATCATCAAATGATTGAAGTGCAACACTGACAAAAAATTCAGGTACAACCCACAAAGCACTGTTCGGCTTACAGGATTCTGTGACTCTGATCTGTCAGTAGAAAAAAGCACAAGCAAGTCAAGTTCAGGCTGTGTGGCTCTCCTAAGCAACAGAACAGTCTGCTGGCAATCGAGTAAGCAAGCGGTGGTGGTGCTATCATGTACGGAAATGGAGGGTATAGCAGCACGTGAGGCCACCAGAGAGGTCATTTGGCTTTGCATGTTACATGAAGAACTTGGCTTCAGTGAGACAGAACCTACCATAATCTACTGCAATAAGCAGGGGACGATTGCTCTCATTGAAAATCCTATGCTCCATGACAGGACCAAACACGTCAAGTGGCAATATCAATATGTTTGAGACATAAAGAAGAAGTGAAGGAGTATGTGGCTACAAAGAAACAAGTTGCTGATGTGTTCACAAAGCATTGAAACACCGTCAACATGAAACATTTCGTGGTGGCCTTGGTTTACAGATGGAGTCAATTGACGAGAAACGTGCCTGGAATTTCGATGAACCAAGGGTCAGATGCGACCAAACTGACAAAAACTATGCTCTTGATTGAAGCGCTGTGAGTTCCCTTTCACTCATTGACTCACTCATCAGGACAGGAGCAAAAAAGTATTCAAGTAGGATTCCAAGGGAGGGAGAGATGAAAAAATTCTACACCTCCCAATGTGAGGATTGGATCATGGGAAAGGAATAAGGGCCACGTCACTTTTGAAGTGAAAAAAAAATTGGTGTACAAATCTGGGGGGTTATGGACCAGTTTGTAGACATTTTTTACATTTAATTGTTTTCTTACTGTTTCGCTGGGGATATTGGAGCATATGGTAGGGAAATGCTGGAAATGGAAGAAATGGAGTGTGTTCCAATGAGGCATAATGCAGAGGTGCAAGGGAGGGGCACCACTTTCTCCCCTGACCCTCCGCAGCCTATCTACATCTTCAACGTCTACTCCTTGTATACCCGGGGTCTGACAAAGAGGTTAGTCCTATGCCTCCATCATCCCATGCCTTGAACCTGTTTACGATAATAATACTCTAAGTAAGAACATATGCTCTGTGGGCCATTGTACAGCTGTGCAAAAAGGCAAGGGATACCAAGCTAGGACAGGCATGTGCTGACCTTGAGTATCAAAGAGGATTGCTAGGCCAGAAGAAACTAGAAGCCAGACAAGACGGCGGACATGTTTTGAGATTCAATCAGTTCATGGACTACCGAAGCACATTCACAGATAATAACCTTCAGATATCTGTATATCGATAGTCCATGGCCAGCAGATAAATGGAGGCAGATCACTGGAAGTAGAGGGGAGTCAAACGAGGGAGGGATGGAGTGGAGAAGAACAGATTACTTAGTACTTAGTGGCAAGAGGCACACTTAGCAGAAAAGTGGACGGCACTGTTGATGTGCACGCCTTGTCAGTGCAAGCGTGACGAGCAATAGGACCAATCAAGAGCTTATTTACAGTGGTAGATTAGCTACCTATGTACCCAGGTGTAAGAGTGTCTCGAGTCAAGGATTCCATTCTATTGTATTACATCATAGTGTGTTGTGGTGGCTTGGTCACCCTGTGTTGATCCACATGGTTATGCAATCAAATTCCGCTATCTTGTCAGAACATTGTGACATTCAACAATCCATGTTTCCAATAGTACATTTCCATACATTTCCCTACATTGCTGTACATTGCCGTACATTATCGTGTGTCACCAAAGATTGCTGTACACTACCGCACATTAATGTACATTGTCTTGTATCACTGTACATTGTAGTACATCCTTGTACATTGCGGAACATTGTGGGAGATCAATCTAAATCATTGAGCATTGCCATACGTCAATGTAACTTACTATTCAACACCGTTTACTGCTTCACATCACCGTACATTGCCATGTATCGCCATACATTGCCATACAATGCCATACATTGCCATACATAGCAATGAATTCCCATACATTTCCATACACTGTAGTATATTGTTGTATACTGCGTTGTGTTGCCTTACATTACCGTACACTGCCGTACATTGCCATACATTGCCGTACATTGCCGTACCTTGCCAAGCATTGCAGTACATTTCCAAACACCACCATGGACTTCCATACATCACCGTAACTTGCCGTACATTTCCCTACATCATTGCACATTGTCACGCATTATGGTACGTTTCCATACATGACTGTACACTGTCGTAGATCATCGTAAATTGTTATAAATTGCCATTCATTGCCACAAATAGCCCTACATCCGCATACAATGTAAAACATCTTTGTACACTGCCATGTATTAACATGCATCTCTGTACATCTCCATTCATTGCCGTACGTTGCCATACAACAATATACATTGCCATTCCTTGCTATGAATTGGTATTTATTTCTATAGATGGCCATACATTGTAGTACATTGTTGTAAATCAATGCACAGTTACGTACATCATTGTACATTTCCATAGATCACAGTTCATAACCATACATTGCCGTACATTGCTGTACATTCCTGTAGACTGCAATACATTGTCGTAAAGTGCTGTGCACTGTTGTGCATTTCTGTTATTTTCCAGAGATTGCCGTACATTACGATGACTTTCTACACATCACTATTCATTGTTGTTCATTGACATACATCCTTGATAGTTACTGTACATAGCGGACATTGTTTAATATTTCCGTACATTTCCTTCAGTGTTGCCATCGGGGTCCATGATAGCCCCTATACCGCGACCTCAAGACATCGATCAACATCGATGTAACATTGAGGTCGCGGTTTCACATTTTTTGTCTGCGAACACGTGCGGTACAAGCACCGGCGTGGGGTCCCCCTCGCCACTTGAGGCGCGTTTGGCCAGCTGACTCCACATGTTTTGTCTGTGTGCATCGACGTCCATCGATGTGTTGTCGTCTACCGTTGTCCAACTTTATCAAATTAGACCATGAAAGTAAGTCAAAGCAGGGATTTACTGGAATACTTGGAATCTCATCAGTTAGATGTTTTGACTTTCGTAGTTTGCATGTTTGAAATTCTGCAGTAACCGTAAGGGTGTTTAGCTCTCACATATTCTTGTGCTCTCATATGTTTGCGTGCTCTGTTTTGAGCGTCGAATCTTATTCAGATTTTTGCATTGGTTGACTCCTTTGCCCCATGACCTGCCATATTCTGAGATATCTGTCACGGGTTTGCACCTTGTTTTTGGTCAAAAATAATGGGACTATAAATGTTCATGTAAGAATCTACGCTGGCATCTAGCCTGATATCTCATGCAGCACAGAATTGTGTTTCTGCGCCGTTGGATGTGCCAACATCTACCAATGGGTTGCATCCAATGGCGATTGTAAAGGCAACCAGGTGCGATGTCGCTGCCAATTACCTGCAGTGAACACGTCGGACAAGCCACTTCAGCCACAATCGTGGCAAGCGGCTCGCAATACACATGCCGCTCCAACTGTTTCAAGGACTACAAAATTGTTGACACATTGAATGTGACATTTTTCTATGCAAACGGTGGTTTGAAGGAGTATCAAACAGGAAACCACCATGAGCATAGTACCACTCGTTGTTTGACATACAATACATCAATTTTTTGCACAGTGGTAGACTTCGCTCGGGATTAAGGAAAATTAAAGGAGCATGCTGCCACGTGCGGTGGTTGCGGCAACAGGGCTGTCTCTGGCCAAGGCCAAATTTTTGGCCACGCTTGGTTAGGAAGCAGGACGGACCGTGAACTAGTCAGTCAGCAACGGCCCTCTACGGCCTCCCCCCTACTCAGTATCAAGTTCCGTGCCTTAGGCATGGGAAAATCAGGCCCCTCAACTCCTGGAATGTCCCCTCCTCAGCACCATGTCTGCGGCTGCTTCATCCTCAATGACAGCATCATCGTTAGAGGCACCGCTTTTCAAGCCCCCTAGTGTGGCACCATGCAGGGGAGATTTTCTCACCGTTGGCCTCTCCCGCCACCTGAGACCTTCTCCAACGGCTGCAAAGAAGGCGGGGTTCTAGTGTGGGTCATGTGGCGGCATCTATCCCGGCACCTGCGACCGTATAAGGGGCCATTTTGGAGAAAACAACGCCAACATCGCCAAGTGCCCGCATCCCCCACCCCTTGCACGCGATGCCCTGGGCCTGGAACGGACTCCTATCCCTCGAGGCGATTGGAAGCCCCACTGTGGACGCCTCTACAACAGCAAGGGCGAGTCCTGGGGCACCAGGGACAAGCCAGTTGCATGGGCAAGGATGTAGGAAGACAGGGAGAGGGCGGCTCAAAGTGAGCGAGCAAGGATCACCGCCGAAGATGAGGAGGAGCAGCAAGGAGCAGATCTGCAGGCTGCTGCAACAATTCTAGCTGCACAGCGTGCAAACGCAATCCTGAACGCCATGCCCTTGTTGATGTGAACCGCATGGCCGGCCTGAGGCAGAGCAGCATGAGGGGTTTCACAGACCAGGTCAACAATGACAAGTGCCAGATGGCAATTTTCAAACTCATGGCGTACAATGCGCTGCCCATCTCCTTCTGCAAGGAGGCCCCCATGATGGAGGTTGTTTCCACCGCCAAGCACACAACCCCTTCATTCAGGCTGCCCCACCGCGACAAGGTCGTGGAAACCATCCTCCCTAAGCTGGACAGGGACCTTGAAGAGCTGGACAGGCCACTGAAGAACTAGTGGGCTATCTACGGCTGCTCCTTGGCTGTGGACGAGTGGGCCGACGAGCAATCTCGGTCCATTTACAACGCGATGGCCGTCAACATCGGCGGCTCCTGCCACATTTTTTCACGTGATGCCAGCGGCCTTGTGAGAAACGCCAACCACATGGCGGGGATGATCGAGCAGGCCATTGAGGAGGTGGGGGTGCAGCACGTCGCTGGTGTTGTCTGGGACAACACCAACGTGAACAAGAGGGATTTTGAAGATTTGAAGGACAGCTACCCCCAGATTTTTTTCCAGGGGTGCTGCGCACACAACATCAACTTGGTGATGAAGGATCTTGTCAAGAGTGAGTGGGGGGCTGCAATCATCAGCAAGGCGGAGAAGCTGGTTGCCTTTCTCCGCAACAACGACATGCCAAGAACGTGGCTGAAGAAGGAGAGTGGGGGGCGTGTGCTGCTGCCACGTTGTGAAACTCGTTTCGCCACAACGTACGATGTGTTGCAGCGTCTGATCAACATGCGGCCATTTCTGTGGAAGATGGTGCAGGCTGTACAGTGGAAGGAGATGGGCAGCCAACGTGACACTGGATTTCAGGCCCGCAAGAAGTCAGTGCAAATCATGATCAAGAGGAAGGTTTTTTGGGTGCAGGTCAAGCAGTTTCGTGACCTCCTTGTGGCCTTGGTGAATGTGCTTCGTGTAGCAGACCATCCAGGGAAGGGTGTGGCCAATAGTTATGAGGGGCTGCTTGACGCCATGGAGGACTTGGGCAAGTTGGGTGAGCCAAGAGGCAACAAGCCGGCACGCGTCGGTGCCGCACAGGTGCAGCTTGCAACAAGCAGGCTCTCACAGCGCTGGAAGGCAGACATGAACTGCCCCCTGTACGCAGCAGCAAGGCACCTCCACCCTACCCATTTCGGCAACAACCTCAGCGGCAATGCCCAGACTGTCACAGCATGGTTGGCCGTCGTGGATGCCTTGGTTCCCGCGGACGAGCATGACCAGATTCTGGATAAGATCCGAGCTTTTCAGAACGGCCAGACAAGCACGGTGGTTGACCCATTGGCGACGGCAAAAATGAACGCTAGAGCCAAGGCTGCGGTGCTGAAGGTGAGGACTAGCTTGCTGCCTGCGCATGAGTGGAATGAGCTGTACCTGGCTGGCATGCCCGCATTGCGGAAGCTGGCCATGCGTGTGCTGACCCATCCATGCTCGTCTTCCAAGTGCGAGAGAGCCTTCTCTGTACACGAGCTTATCCATACAGCTCGCCCCAACCACCTTAAAGTCAGCACGCTTGAGCTGCTTGTGCATTGCAATGTGCGCCTACGCAAGCATTACAAAGCCACGAGCAATTGCAGGCCTCGCAATGCAAGCTGGCTGGCTGACAAGGATGCCTCCAACAGTGAGGATGACGGTGAGCTCACTGAGGTGGGGTAGAATGATGGAGAGGGTGAGGCAGGTGATGGTGAGGATGCAGGGGACGAGGGAGATGAGGGTGGTGAGGGTGGAGATGGGGAGGGAGGTGAAGAGGAGGAGGAGGAGGAGGAGGAAGGCAGGAGGGTGTGATGACAGAGGTGGAGGGCCCCAGCCATGCGAGGCCGATCCGCAGCCGTTGCATGATGGAGGCAGTGACCTCCATCTAAGGTGCAGGTGTGGCATGTTCTACAGCTGCAGCAAGAATTGCACGGACTGCCCTCGTGCACGTGCTGCTACTGCAAGCGCGGGTGCTGGTGGTTCAGCGAAAGCAGCTACAGGAGATGCTGAAGTTGGTACTGAGGGTGCTGCCGGAGGTACTGATGGAGGTGCAGCTGGAGGTGCTGCTAGAGGTGCGGCAGGAGGTGCTGCAGGAGGTGCAACTGGAGGTGCTACTGGAGGTGCAGCTGGAGGTGCTGCTGGAGGTGCAGGAGGACGTGCTACTGGGGGTTCTGTTGGACGTGCTGTTGGGGGTGCTGCTGGACGTGCTGCTGGGGGTGCTACTGGACGTGCTGCTGGGGGTGCTGCTGGACATCCTGCTGGGAGTTCTGCTGTGGGTGTTGCAGGTGGTACAACTGGAACTGCAAGGATCAGCAAGAGGATGGCGGCAGGCAGTGCTGGCAATGCAGTAGAGAAGCAGCAGAAGCGCAAGACCCGTGCTTGATACCACCCCCCCTTTCATGCAGGTTTAGTTGTGTAGTCTTCTTGCGTTGCAGGCTGCTTTTCATGAGCCATGCACCGTAGTTGGGAGGGCTCCATGGGCTTGGGGGTCATGCTTGTGATGTGCAAGTTGTTGCATGTTGAACTGCGTTGCCTTCTGAAACCGTATTGTTGCTTTTTGATTGGACTGCTTGGTGCTCCCAAAATGAAAACGTTGCAAACTTCATCTTTGCTTACATGATTGTGAATGGCAATGCTACTTAAAAAATGTGATTCCTACTTTCTGTGAGTAGACTGTGCACACAACATTGTTTCAACCAAGTGTGCATGCTGGATATGAATGCTAAAGTATAGTGCATTGTCAATCCGGTTAAGATAGGTCTACAAAACGCTGTAAGAGAGTTATGGAGTTCTATATGATCCGTGTAATGCTTGAAATATGTGGAATGGAAAGATTTGATGTGAGTTATGATTGCATCAGAATTTGCCGACTTGTGAAGGTGGCAGAACATTTCCACAAGGGGTCATATGCAGAATTGCTTGTCGATGTGTCAATGTAACTGAGGCCAGATACATCTGCACATCGATGTCTGAGGCGATGTGTCGATGCCCGAGGTACAATTGTGAACACTGATTTCCTTACATCATAATACATTTCCGTAAATCACCATGAATCAGCACACATTGCCGTATGTTTCCAAATACTACTTTACAATATACATTGCCGCATATTTCCGTACATTGCTCTACATTGCCATACATTTAATGAAAACATTTGTTCATTGCTGAACATTTGAGTATACTACCATACACTACCATGAATCACTTTACATTGCCATGCATCACCATGCATTGTTGTACATTGCTGGATATTGCGGTACATTGTATTACATCAACGTACATTGCCGTGCATTGATGTACATTGCTGTACATTGTTGTACATTGCCATGTACTTCAGTACATTGCTAAACACTTCTGTACATTGTCATACATTGCCGTACTATGCCGTTCATTGCTGTTTATTACCATACGTTGCCTTAAAATGCTGTACATTGACATGTATGATCGTACATTGTCTTACATTGCTGTATATATCCGTACTTTGCCACGTATTTCTATACATAGGTGTGTATGGTCATACATTTTTGTCAATCACCGTACAATTTCATGCATCTGCGTACATTGTCGTGCCACACCGTGCATTGCAGGAGATCAATTACATTATTTTACATAATAGTACATTGTCATACATAGCCGTACATCCCTGTACATTGCCATACATTTGCCAAAATTGCTATAGATTTCTATACATTACTGTACATTGCCGCACATTGCTGAACATTCTTTGATGTTTTTGCAACATTGTCCTACTTTACCGTACATTACCTTACATTACCGTGTACTGCCATACATTTCCATACATCGCTCTACATTGCTGTACATCGCTGTACAATGCAGTACAGTATCGTTCATCACCTTAGGTTACCTACATTGACATCAATTACCAAAGTTTTCTGTACATCACCGTACATTGTGGTTCATTGCCATTAAGCTCTGTCCATTTCCATACATTCCTGTACATTAGATCATATTGCCGTACATTGCCGTGCATTGCCATACGTTGTTGGATATTACTGTAGATTGCTGTACGTTGTGGTACATTGCTCTACAGCACTGCACATTACCATACATCACTTTATGTTGTCGTACATCACCGTACATTGTGGTGCATTGCCGTACATTGCCAGGCATTGCTCCACATAGTTGTACATTGCTGGAGATTTCCATACATGGCCACACATTGCCATACATCACCATACATTGCCATGCATCACCGTGCGTTGCCGTACATCAATGTACAATATTTTACATTGCCACAGATTTTTTTAAATTGTAGTACATTGCTGTACATTGTGAAACATTGGGCTACATTGCACTACATTGGCGTACATTGGCGTACATCACTGTACATTGTTGTACATTGCCATAGACTATGGTAAATCATTGTACATCACTGTACATTGTTTTACATTGACGTGAATTTCTGTACATCATCCTCCATTGTTGTGTATTGCTGAATATCACTATAAATCACTGTACATTGCCGTATAATACAGAATATTGCTATATAATACGGGAATTTTCTGTACCTTGCTTTACCTTGCGGTTGAATGCCGTACATTGCAGTACACCACCCTACATTTCCATACATTGCCATACATTACAAAACATTGCCGCACATCATTGTGGACCACTTTTGAATGCTGTACACTTTGTAAGTTACTGTGTATGACTGCACATTTGTGTTCATTGTTATACATTTCCATACATCACAGTACATTGCCGTACATTTCCATACATAGCCATTCATCCATCTTCATTTCTGTATATCACCTTACAATACCATACAACAGCGGACATTGCTCTACGTTTTGGTACATTGTGGCACATTGCCAGACATTGTCGCACACTGTTGGACACTGCCGTACATTGTGGGATATTGGTGTACATACCTTTACGTTGCAATGAATTGGCATAGATAGTCGTACATGGCACTGCATTCTCTACATTGTTATACTCTTGAAAAGTAGATCAGTAGTTGTGTGATCAATGGGCAAAAAGAGATGATATAGAGGGGCAAGATAGAGGGTCAGGGGAGAGCAACCACTCTCTTCCATGACGCACTGTTTTCCTACTCTAGTCTATTATACTCTATCTTCTGGAATCAGGATAGAGGGTAATCCCATGCCTTACCCTGTCCACTATGTACCTTCAATTCAACAGTGTTCAGCTGACGAGTAGTACATATGCTTGTGGGAGTTGCGCATCATTGTAGATTGGTTTCAAGACAAAGGGAGGAGCAAGGTGTGCTTATGTGACAAACACAAAGACACCGGGCAGCCCTTGGACCACTATCCATCATCAATCTGTTGATCGATCAATCTTTGATCTACGTTGCTTTACCATTTCTACATCAACGGTCAATGAAAAACACATAAATGAAAATAATATGAGATCAAGGGAAGTTTTCAGGGACTATGACAAGACATGGTGTGATCAGTGTCTGAATATTGCATGTGCTTCTATGAACGGGCACGGTCAACAGGGGCAATTCTTGGGTGAAGGCAGAAGCATAAACAGAAGCACAGCAAAATCGGCATCGGAAAGTGGAACTGAGGCAACAGTGGAAGAGGGACTAACTGGGTGTTCCATTGAAGTGTAAGAACTCAAGGGATTATGGTTGTTAGTGTAGACACAGCACTTGAGTAAAGACTAGAAGCCGCTTCAAAGGTGCGGGTGTGCACAAAGTAAGAATGACGTTAGTAAAGATGAACTGGGTGCAATGGGAGAGCATGGGCACTGAGATGCAATGCAAGGAGAGTAACTGTAGGCAACCCAAAGGACAATCCTTGAGGAGGAATCCAATGAATTGAGTACTAGAATAACACAAGCAGTACAAATAGTCAGTGGCCTAACCTAGCACGCTTCGTCAAGCAGGCAAAACAGTGTACGGGAGACTATGATGGTGACTCCGGTAGGGCAAGAGGGAGAGGCGCCGCGGAGCCACGATAGGAGAACCAGCTTTGCTAGTCGTATCCGTAGGGGAGTGACGTGCTTAAGAGTGATTTCCAGAGGTGTGTTTTCCTTGAACATTATGGCACGAAGCCGTTGTTTTGCTTTGGCAAGGTTTGCATGATGGTAGATCAGGAGACCGTTACAGCGTGGTCAAATTCATTTAGAGATGATCCTGCACTTTTAGTCTTTATCATTTTGGAAACTACACCCCTGGAAGTGATGTCTTATATATATGTAATCTTTGGCACACTCCTTAGATCAGGAGAGTTGCGCAAGGGTTGAAATCCAGTGCTGGGAGACCTGTGCTTGTTGAGGTATAGGAAAGAGAGATTTTGCAAGGTTTTTGAGGTGGTGGACGCCTTAGCACCAGGTTGTATAGAGAGGGAAGGAAATGTGGCAATTGAAGCAGGGTCTGAGCACATCAGATGAGTATAGTGTATGTAGGGGAAGGTGTTGTGATAAGTGGACAGGTGGTCATCAGTGAAGGCACAGTTTTTATCTGTGGTGTTGTGCTCTGTGGCAGTTTAGTAATGGCGTAAGAGGTGGAGCGGTTTCGATCACACACCCAGGTGGCTCTTGGGCTGAGGCCGTGCTTTGGTTTTTGCAGGTTGCGTGCATTTACAACTCTGTAAACACAAGATGTCCGTAGCTGAGAGGTGATATGGTGGCTTTTCATGGACCTATTAGCTCCCTTCAGTAGGCGGTTGGCTAGGGTTCTGCTGTGAGCAGGAGCAGTGGTGAGGAGCGTTCCGTTCTTCATGTAATAGTTGGTGAGAACTATATGCACTTGTGGATGTGCGATGGTGCTGAGGATGAGACGAGGAGGTCTGTCAAAATACTTGGCCTGTTGCTGTCACCAGTCTCTTAGTGCAGGGAGAGCTCCTGCCAGTGCGCGAAGGGAGAGATAAATGCAGTGCTGAGAGAACTGGTCATGGATGAGAAGGAAATGGCCGTGGCAAGCAATAGAGTATATGGGTCATGGCTAAGAGAATGTGACGTGCAAGGAGTCAAAGCTCTAAAGAGAGGTGTGAGAGGAAAGAGGAGGAGGAGAGGACACCGTTCACATCTGAAGGCCACACTCCTCGGATCCAACTGCAGTCATTGGCTCAACTACTCCTAGCATGAAAGCATTGCCAAGAGCACAATCAGCAGTGGCACAAACAACAAGGGTGGATGATACCTCCATGTTGTTGGTTGGGATTGAACGCCAGCTTGAGCCTCCCGTCCTGTTTTAGTAGCATTGATGGCACTCCTATGCCTAGTTTGGTTGCTCACTGTAGGATCTACCGGGGTTCTAGTCCAGCCACTCATCTGTAGCACGATGATCACAGACATGGGGCATGTGGCTGCGGTGACCATACTTGGTTCCTTTCAGAGGACCATGGCGGATGGTGTAGGAGCAAGGAAAGCAATAGATGACGCGGCTGTCAGTAGTGGCGGCCATAGTGTTGAAGGAGTTGGTTGAGATTGTTATCTTGGGATTCTGCTTGGTGACATAATCTTATTAGACTTTCATGCGATTGGGGCTCATGGTGTTAATGGTCAACTGGTCGACAGGCAGTTGGAGGAGGATCTGACAAATAATATCATGTTTCCAAGGGAGGTATGAGATGGTACTTGTGCAGACATAGCAGGTGGGAGGTCAATATTCATTCATTTGAGATCACCGACGATGGTGGTGCAGGCGGCACATGTAACTCCCCATGTTGGTGTGAGCAGAGAAGGGGACAGAGAAGAATGACATGATCTTGATGCCGCAGGTAGTGGAGGTGTTGTTGTTGAAGCGATCTATGAGTGTTTTCCAGACCTCATGGATATTGGATCCGAGAGTGCGAATGTCTTCATGCAGTTCAAATGAGGAGGTGGTCATGATAGTCATAAGGGTTGAGCTGATGGCGACGTTCCAGGTGGCACAAGTGATGCTAGATGCTGCAACAGGTCTTGCGACTGTGCTAGGAGGAGCAATAGATGAAGAAGCAGCATTGGAAGGGGACTCATCATGGTTCCACCAGAGGACTTTCCTCCTATAGTAGTTGCAAAAGTATAAGGTGGTTCAACTCCAATGTTAGAGCTGGTGAGGATTTCACTGAGAGTGACTCCTTTGATGTTCTGTGTTCCAAAGAACAGAGACACCAACTAGCTCCACAACTTGTAGCTACGTTGCTATCAAGTTTCACCGTGAGATTTAGAGGCCGGAGAGAGTGAGGATGGAAGCCAGGTCAAGGGAGTGCTAGAAAGCGGAGCAGGTGCTGTGGCTGATGAAAGACGAAGGAGGCAGTTTCTGTTGGTAAAGTAGGAATAATGTGGATTGATGCAGATGGAGGACGAGGTCTGAAAAGAACTTTTAAGAAGATGATGTGGCATGAGCGGGTAACTCAAGGAAGTGAAGAGGCAGAAGAATGTTTTGATAGCAAACTACAATAGGTTGACAGTGATAGCGGAAGATGATGAAGTTGATCAAGAGTGAGGATGAGGATGAAGTAGAGGCGGCCGATGAAAGTGATTTGGGCACAGGGAAAATACCACGTGCTCCAGATCACCAGGCAACAATGGGATAAGTGGCACCATAACACATCAGTCAAAAGGGCGCTGTCACCGCGGGTATTCTGGCTGCCACTTGTTTCATGGTGAGGAAGAACCAGCGAGTGGGTTGCATATGAGTGCGGCCAAGAGCAACGAACACCGGTGAACCAGGTCTGTGACCTCAGCTTTGATACCATGTCTGAATATTGCACGTGCTTATGTAAATGGGCACAGTCATAAGGACAAGAGCTTGGGTTCAGGGAGAAGCACAAATAGTAGCGGAGCTGAATCAGGAGCGAAACGTAGAACATATGCAAAAGTGGAATAGGGACTGACAGGGTGCAATACGGATGTGTGAGCACTAAGGATGTTGTGGATGTTAATTTGGGAACAACACTTGAGTAAAGACTAGAAGTTTCCTTGAAGGTACATGCATTGATGAAGTTAGAATTGTCAGCTTCTGAGTTAACCACCTCTGGTAGGGAAGCCGCAAAACCAAAAAAGCTCACAAAAGGTCTCACACTTTCTTCCTCTATTGACATGCACCCCAAACTTAATCAGGCGTACACTTCCCCTTCAAGAGTACTAACGCCTTAGCATTACATCTTAAGAAGAGCTCAAGGCATCAATCTTAAAGAGAGAATCAAGCAAGGATTGATTGATCAACATGTACTACAAGTCCTTTTATAGTTATGTGTCCAGTCCTAGAAATCAAAAGCACATTCCTGTGAACTGGCTTGACCCAACCACATCACCCATAGACTTGTGCTGTGAGCTTGACACATAATCATCCTAGTGTGAAGGTGAGAAACCAACCATGTAGCCTCTAAGCAGCTATGTGTTGAAGGTTTGCCTCTCTGCATGCCCAAGTCCGGTGCCAGGAGGCGCCGACAAGCTGCCAGAGAGAGGAGATTCCTCGCCGTTGGACCTGGAGAGTTGAGGATTGCTCAGATCCCAAAATGGAGTATTTGCCTTCAAAGTTCACAAGTTTCTAAATCCGGTGGAAGTTGTTTCACTGGAATTGGCCAAGAAACAAGGGAGATATGGGCTTCCAAAGATGGGATGTGCGCTGCGGCTCTGGGAGCTGACCGCGGTTCGACTGCCGGTGAATAATTGATCAGAATGGGTAACACAATTTGATCTGGGGATTTTGCACTGGAAGAACTGCCGAGGCGTCCGGTGGATGATTTGCCGGATTGCAGTTTTGTTACCGAGGGACTTAGCCAAAATCCAGGCTTGGAGGCAGAAACTCATGAATACAGTTTGTTGCTTGGGGACTTTCTCTAAAATCTGACTAGAGGTTCGCGAACAGGTTTCAAATGACATCAGTTCCCATGACCAAACACAATATTTAACTCATCAAAAAAGATTTCAAAGGTGCGAGGGACACCGCCAGTACGCGTAGGGACATCTGCGCCTCTGGAATGGCATTTTGGTTGGTCCTTCATGTGTGAGGGTGCCTCGGCGGTCGACGTGGTGCGCGCTGCTGACTGAGCAGCTGATTTAGAGTGCTGCGCTTTGGCTGACGTAGTGGCAGCTACGGTGATCCAATTGTGCACGGTTTGGTGCGTTGGAGAGCACATGACTAGCCCTAAAAATGTTCACATCATGTCCATGTTGAAAAACCCAATGCAAAGCGCATTATTCCCTTACCAAAAGTGACTGTCTCACAACTGCCTTCCACTCCCAAAAACATAGCGTGACCAGAAAACTCACGCTTAGACTCAGAATTCGCACAACCGTAGCCATGAACGTAGAAGACAAGTCAGGTCATGTTGGAACTGCACCCAAATTTCTGACACTATCGACTTTTTTTCTTGGAAGCTTCTAGAACAACCAAGATGTGCACGGGGCCAGGATCGAACTCATGACCTCTCATTTGGCCCAATCAACAAAATGGCCAAGATAACCTCTCACCCACATGGTGTACTCATAGGTCATATACCACAAGAGACACAGCATAGTTTAGTCACACTACAACGGTTCCAGGGGTCATACCTCTATAAGGGGCAGAGCATGCCTGATCCGTCCTAAAAAAGTGAAAATGGGGCAAAAACATTCAACAAGTATCTTCCTTTCACCTTGCGTCAGTAACCATCACCATTCGTCATTACATGCATTGACCATGCCAATACCTTGCCTGCCCGCCTGGTGGATATCATTGTCCACTGGATTTGTAAGCACGCTAGCCTGGTTGAGCTTGGTACCGACATATTCGATCTCCTATGTCTGCTTGTCGACCAAGTCCCGAGCATAGTGGTAGCAGATCTCGATGTCCATTGTGTGCCTGGACACAACGGGGTTCTTGGACATGTCAATCACAGTCATGTTGTCAATATTGATGACCATCGCCGTTGCCTGTGGTGCCTTCATCTCAGCTAGCAAGCTTTAAAGCCACGTCATCTCTTGACTCACCTCAGCCAAGGTGATGTACTTAGCTTCAACTGTTGACAGTGAGACACATTCCTGCCTGTGACTTGCCCAACTGATTGCACCTCCATTTAACATACACACAAAGCCAGAGGTAGATGTTTGTCATCGATATTCCCTCCCCAATCAACATTGATGTAGCACATGAGACAGAGTGACGCGGATCCTGCAATGCCTCCAAACAAGAGCCCCACGTGTCGCGGTCTCTAAAGATAGCGCATCATGTCTTTTACAGCCTGCCAGTGAAGTAGACCTGGATTGGCCAAAAACTGGCTCACCTGCCAAACAGCATGGGCTATATTTGGTTGGCAACCATGGCATACATCAGACTGCCCACTACGGAGTGATATGGGATACCATGCATGCCAATTTTCACTCCTTTGTTGAATACGGACATGAAGGAGTAGAGCTTGCACTCTGAGCTCATGGGTGTGCTGGCAGGCTTGCAATCTGCCATGTCATGTCATTTGAGGATGGAGTCGATATACTTTGTCTGGTTCCGACTGATGGTACCTTCTGCTCTGTCACGCTTGATGGAAATTCCAAGATAGAAGTCAAGACGACCCATGCCCTTCATCTCGAATATGCTAACCAGCTGTCCCTTGAGATCGTCTAGCAATTGCGTTGTAGAAGATCATAGAATCAGGTCATTGACGCACAAGGCGACCAAATAGTCCCTTTGTCACTCTCATGCACGTACATGCTAGGGTCATTGTCACAGTCCATGATGGAATCCTTGGCCATGAATGTATCCATATCCTGGTACCAAGGATTTGGCGCTTGTTTGAGCCCATAGAGCGCCTTCACCAATCTGCACACCTGGCCCTCAGGAGCATCAACCCCCTCCAGAACCTCTATCAACACCTCCTTGTCAAGTTTGCCGTAAAGAAAGGCTGTATTGACATCCATCTAGTGGACCTCCATGTTTTTGGCAACAGCAATGGCTAGCATTGACTGGATGGAGGCGAATGTCACAACGGGAGTAAATGTCTCATCATACTTTGCACCAGGCCGTTGAGAGAACCCCTTTGCTACTACCCTTGCTTTGTACTTGTTTATCTTGCCACCCTGTTTTCTTTTTACTTTTAGCATCCACTTGGATCCCAAAACGTGAGTACCGGCAGGTCCTTCCACCAGCACCATGTCCCATTCTTGTGAATGGAGCTGAGTTCACTGCACTTAGCTTTATCAGGCTGTTTGAGTGCCTCTACTCCAGAGGGTGGCTCCCCTTGAACCACAAATGAATAGTCAAAACCTTTCCATCCACCCGTGTCCATGTCGTAATGCTGTTGAGGAACTCTGAGGGGTGAACTACTTCTTGGACCTGGTGGCTGTTGCTGTTGATGTAGAGGTTGGAGGTCGGTTTTGTTCTTGACAATGGGAGAGGCATCCTCCTAACTCTTTGGAGGACCAGAAACATTGGATTCGGAGTCTGATTCCTCCGAGTCATCTTCATCAGCTTCTTTCCCTGTTGTAGTACCCAGCCCATGCCATTGTACTGGTGCTTTGTTACCCCTCTCAAGAAGTGTGAGCCACACTCCATGTTTTGGAGTGTTCTCAAGCTTGAGAAGCTCTCCCTAATCACAAAACTTTCATGGAAATCCACGTTTTTGCTGCGGATGACCTTCTTAGCTCCTTGGTCTCATAGTATATAAGATCTATGCGCGGTGTCATATGCGATGAAAATACACTTTCTTACTCTTAAATCAAGCTTTCCACAACCCTCACCGGCCTGGATCTTGGCAAAGCTTGTGCAACTAAACACCTTAAGATGGGAGGCATCCGGCTTCTTGCCTGACTATGCTTCTTGAGGTGTCTTCAGCCGCTGTGTCTGCTTCTTCTTGTCCTTCCCTTCCAGAGCTACTACAGGTGTCAGGTTCACAAGATAGGTAGTTGTGTGTGCTGCTTCAGCCCAAAACCTAGGAGGTAGCTTGGCGTCAAAGAGAATGCACCTTGTCATGCCCAGGATGGTCTGGTTCATCCTCGCTGCTACGCTGTTGCTTTGAGGTGAGTAGGGAGTAGTTTTCTTGTGTTCAATGCCCTGTATCTTGAGCCCCTCCACACAGGCTTCTTACTCTTCCCCATTGTCTGTCTTGATTGCCCTCACCTTCTTTTATGTCTGTCGCTCAACCATAGCGACAAAGGCTTGTAGATTCTCCTCTACCTCACTTTTCATTTTGAGAAAGCAAATCCAGACTTTACAATTGTTGTTGTCAATGCATGCAAGGAAACATCTGTCTCTATTGGACGGTATGCAAAAGGGACCACACACATTGGAGTTGATGAGGTCAAGGGGTGAAAAAGCACGCGTACCATTGCGCTTGAAGGGTTTCTTCTTTGCCTTTTCTTCAAGGCATGGCTTACACAAGATCTCGGCTTCCTCTGCCTTGTTACCTAGCTCCATACCACACACTAGTTCCTGCTTTCCCATGAGAACCAACGTGCAATGATCCACGTGCCCAAAAATCCTGTGCCACAGGTTCTCAAAGGATGTGCACTAGCTAGAATGAACATCCCTGATGGCTGTATTTACTTGCGGTTATGTTGCCGAGTCTTCTATTACTATTGCTTTCGCTGCTCCAACATGTCCCTCATCATAAACATGAGCGTTGCTGCTCTCCTCATCATCAATGTCCGCCAAATATCCAGACGTTGATGTTGTCATTTTGGTCTACAAGACGCAGAGTCCATCAACGTGAGGAACCTCTCCAACAACTTTCTTGGCAAAGTCGAAACTTTTCATGTCCTTGGTAGGGACTATCACTTCTTCCTTCTCTGTAAAGACAACTATCATGCCATGGTCAGTTATCTTTGAGACAGAAAGTAGGTTGACTATGAAGGATGGAAATTAGACTACCCCCTCTAGCTTGAGGTTGGTGTTCGCACTGTTGACACCCACTGTGACCAGCTTGTCACCAATCCCCTCTGCTGCCTCAACGTTGCTTCTCGCGAATCTAAAGTTCTTGTTGCATGGAGCAAGAGAGATGAAGTCTCTCTTATTGTATGTGGTGTGCTCGTTTGTGCCCGAGTCAAGGCCGTAAGCTGTTGGTCTGAGTATTGCCTTCCCTTTGTTGGAGGCACACTCAGCCATCAAGCTTGTGGGATCCTTCGCATCATTTCCCCTTCACCATTCATCCTCGTCTCCTCCCTCCTTTTTGGGTGTGCGGCACTCTCGAGCCCAGTGTCCAGCCTTACCACAGTTGTGGCAGTCTCCTTGGTGCTTTGGACCCCTTCCACTATTACCAGTGCTGTTGTGTCCCTTGTACCCCGAGGAGGAGGTACTGCGAAAGGTTCTGCTACTCCATGAGGCAAATGCAACCATGTTTGCTTGACTGATGCTGTGACGCATGGCTTCATTGTACACATACGCCAAGACGGGGGTGAAGGATACTTGCTCTTTAGTCCACCCTCCAATGACTGTGATCATGGGACCCCAGCTCTCTTATAGCGTCATCAAAAAGATCATCGCGTGCATATCCAATTTCAGATCCCACCCAATGCCGGTGGCCTGTTGCAAGAGCATCTGAAACCTTTGCATAAAGGCGAAGACATCCCTTGACCAAGCCTCATGCTGATGAGGTTCTATAGAATGAAGAGACAGTGGTAAAGTAACAACTGAAACCCCTTTCCTTGTTTGGCGTATGCTCCGGCTGCCACTGTGCAGACTCTAATGTGTGAAACGACTGAGGTTTGTATGGAGGACACAAGAATAGCAAGAACCTTCTTGTTAAGCTTAACACATGCCACAAGGTGAGCACCCTCCTTCTTTGGTTATAGGATAGTTCCATCAGAATATCCTAGCAAGTCTCTATAGTCCATGATGATCTCAAACTGGCACTTCTAGAGTGCACACTCTCTCCATCAAACTTGAGGGTGAAAGAATGGTTCCCTTGTTCCCCTGCACCTGTTGTTGATGCCAATGCACCTGCTTTTGAGGCCTTCGTTGGCTTTTGATGAGAAGAGGTAATTTCTTGCCTTGTTCACGTTGGCCGATACGAGGAGATATAAGCTGATGTAGGCTGATGTCAGCTCCCAAGGCGGAAAGGTGTAGATGTGTTGCATTCCCCTCCTGCTGATGATTGACCTAGAAACAGAGAGGTTGTGTGAGAGCGCAGGCGCTCTCACTACTTGTGCATTTAGCAATTGCGTGTGTCAAACTTCTCTAACCAGAGGAGTAGGCCCATAACCCTTTATCATTTACTAAGCTAACCACCTCTAGAAGAGAACCTGCAAAACCAAAAAGGCTCACAAAGCTTTTTACACCTTCTTCCTTTGTTGACATGTGTCATGCACCCCAAACTTAATCAAGGATACACTTCACCTTCAAGAGAACTAACGTCTTAGCATTACATCTTGAGAAGAGCTCAATTAGTCAAGACACAAGAGAGAATCAAGCAAGGGTTAATTGATCGGCAAGCAATACAAGTCCTTTTATAGTTGTTTGTCTAGTCCTAGAACTCACATTCTTCTGAAGTGGCTTGACCCAGCAACATCACCAATAAGCTTGTGCTCTGGGCTTGACACAAAAGCATCATATTGTCAAGGCCGTGCATTGCCATTCATTTTCATACATAAGCATCCTAGTGTCAAGGCCGTACATTGCCATACAAATCCGTTTTATAGTTGTCTATAAATCTTCATATGTCATTGTACATTGCTGTACATTGCCATACATTGTTGTAAATTGCTAAACATTACCGTACATTGCTGTACAGTACCCTACATTGCCGAAAATGTTTACACAAAGAAGCAGTTGCTTCTTTGTGTAAAGAAGACAAAGAGTTGTCGTACATTGCTGGTTATTTCCATAGAGTTCCGAACATTGCTGTCTATCCCTATATGTTGTGGTACATAGCTAAACATTGTTGACATTGCCGTACATTGTCATACAATGGAGTACATGAACACCCATCACTATATCGTCCAACATTACCGTACATTGATGTACATTGTAGTGCATTGCAGTACATTGTTGCACATCATTGTACTCCATTGTACTTTGCTGTACGTTGTTGTATGTTGCCGTACATTACCACACATCACGTAAATTGCACTATAATTTGGCTCATCATGGAACATTATAGTACATTGCAATACATTCCTGTGAATTTCACAATATTGCCGTACATTGTCGTTAATCACAGTACATTGCTATACACTGCCAAAAGTGCCCTGAATTTCCATACACTGCTATAATAATGATACATTGCAGTACATTTTTGTACATTATCGTACTCCATTGTACATCATAGTACATTGCTCTATCTTAGCATACATTACCATACATCACATACATTGCACTATGTTGCCGCACATCACAATACGTTGCTACATGTTATCGTATATTACCATACATCACCGTGTATTACCGTTCATTGCAGTACACGGTCGTAGTTTTGCTACATTGTTGTACATTGCCATACATTGTTGAACGTTGCCGTACATAATCGTACATCTCTCTACATTGTTGTGCATTTCCATTCATGGCCATTCATTACCCCACATTTCCATAAACTTCTTTGCAAAGAATATATATTTTGTACATTGCCATACATTGTTGTAGATCGCCATGCATTTCCGCACATAACCTTACATAGTTGTACATCTTGGTACATTGATGTCCATTCCCAAACATTGTAGTGCATTGCCGTACATTTCCATACATTGCTCTAGATTGCCGTTACTCACCATACATTGCAGTAGAGTGGCATACATTGTCGCACATTGCCAAACATGGCAAAGCATTTCCCTACACCATAGTATTGACCTACATCCCCGTTTACTACCGCACAGTACCAGACATTACGGTGTATTGCTGTACATTGGTTAATACTTCTATACATTGTACTATGTTGCGGTACACTGCCGTACATTGTCGTACATTGTCGCATGTTTCCATATGTTGTCATACATCCTCATTCAAACATGCATCTTCATGAATTGATGTATATCTTTGTACATTCAAGTAAATTTCCATACATTGTTATGCATTATTTCACACTGCCATTGTTGTGATTCATTTCCAGACATCAGCATTCATTTTTGCACATTGCTGTCCATAGGCGTATCTTTGAGTACATTAATGTGCATTGCTGTACATTGTAGAGCATTGTTTCACAGTGCTGCAAACTTCCATACACTGCGGTTCATTGATGTACATCGCCGTACAACACCCCTTGTTGCCATACATCACTGTACATTTCCATACATTATTGTACATTAATGTGCATTGCCTTGTATTTCCGTATAGCATTGTACATTGTAGTGTTTCCCCATACATTGTAGTGCATTGCCATACATCGCCATACATAGCAAAAAACTGGCACACATTGATATACATTGCTCTTTGTCACCTTACATTATCATATGCCACAATACATTGCCGTACATTGATGTACATTGCCGTGCATGGCAGTACATTGCCAAAGATTGCAACAAATTTCCGTGCATCGCTATTTGTTACTGTACACTGACATGTATTACCCACTTTGCCGTGTATTGCTATACATCAATGTACCTTGCTGTACATTACACTACATTACATTGCATTACTTAACATTACTGTACTGGCTTTCTTTGTTGACATTCTTGTACATGCATATGCATGGTCGTACATCGCCATAAATCATTGTACATCACCAAACATTTGCTTACATTGATGTACATTGTCGTCCATTGTAGTATATGGATGTAGATCACTGTACATCTTTTGTTATTGCCATACATTGGTCTACATCACCGTAGAGTGGTAGATATTTAGGTACATTTCCTTACATTGCCTTACATTGCCAAAAATTGCGGTTCATTGTTGTTATCACATCATATTGCCATAGATCACCGTGTACTACTATGTATTGCCAGGAATTTCTGTACATTGCAGTAAACCACCCTACATCCCCGTACATAGTTGTGAAATCCCATACATTTTTGTAGATTGTCATTAACTTTTATGGACCGCTGTACATTCCCATAGCTGGCCAGTCATTTCTTTACATTGTTATTCATTGCAATACATTATTCTGAATTACAGTTCATTACTATACATTGTGGTATGGCACTGTAAAGTACCGTACATTGCTGTACATTGTTGATCTCTCCATGAACTTACATCTCTCTATGGGTGGTCATGAGTGCATAGGGCATGCTGATGCCAGGACTGGAGGCAAGGCACCGTGACGGCTCGCGACCCTTCTGCCCCACACAAGTGGTCGCCGCCACCCTTCTGGCATAGCTCCACTCCATCTTTCAGTTGCATGCCCATTCTCTGAAGGTATCCCATCACTGGCACTTAGCAGATGTACGCTTTTCCTTGGTTGTCTGCGTAGATCAAACTTGTGCAACTGTGAATGAAACCTAGATTAGTTCTTGACAGGGACTGTGACCTGGTTTGTGCTTGCGAGTGTTGGGTTAGGCACGCGCTAACCGGCCTTTTTGCGGAGCATGAAGGTACAATTCCCTCGCTCCTTGTTTGCATGCCGGCGAGCTCCGCTCGCCAGCCCGACGAGTGAGTCTTGACTAGCAAGACTCACCCGACTGAGCTCTTACTAGTCTCGGTCCGGGACATGAAGTTTTTATCAGGCCGCCGTGACTGACCCCGCCCTAGCACAGGCTACACTCAACAAAACGTTGCTGAAAAGGTCCCATTGGATTTGTCAAGATCTTCTAACGGTATCAGAGCTAGGTTTGACTTCAAACGAGGACAAATCAGTGCTGCCACGAGCAAAAACATGGGTGGCCAAGTGACGCGCGTCCATAGATGTGCGCCGCTGCTGCAAAATCAGGCTGCACAAGCCTTTTGGAGCATCGAACACCCTCCCACAGGCCACGCACTGAGTGTGGAGGCTGCAAAAGAGAGGGGAGCAATGCTAGGGGATGAAGAGGGCAAGAATGAGTGGGTCCTGGTGCCGTGACCACCAGAACAGGGCGACAACGGGGTCTTGTGGCCCTTGGACCGTGGTTTGCAGGTCAAAACAGGCCTAGCAGGCCAATCGAGCTTAGGGCTTGGGGCAAAAATCTGGGCCCAAAGTGGGCCTGGCCAATTGCTGCCGATTTTTTCCTTCGTAGCGACAGGCAGGTAGTAGTGCTCTATCGACCTTTTAGGCTTCCTTGTGTCTGCATGGTCCTATGAGCGCAGCAGCATCCATGCCAAGAGGGGCCAGCGCAAACGCTAGAAGGGTCAATAGTGCCGGCACCGCCGCCAGTGCCGCCGCCATCGTTACCTTTGTGGCGATGACTTGGGATAACGTAAGTAAGGTACCAGTCCGGGAAATGCAACATCCGGTACCAGTCCGCCGTTGGGAGCCTCATGTATGTGATGGTGGGGACACGACCTGACATCACTTATGCGGTGGGTTAAGTGAGCAGGTTTGTGGTTAGTCCTAGGCCACAATACTGGAAATCCATGATGAAGATGTTTCTCTATCTCAAGAAGACACGACATGTGGGACTTAGTTTGGAGGCGTTGAAGGATCAGACTCAGTGTGCCTCATGTGCTAGCACTGCTTACAGGGGAGGGTGGATTGATGAAAAGAAGTCCACCTCAACGTTGGTGCGGTCTCATGGGCGAGGAGGAAGCAGGACTACGTCCCGCTATCTACTGCTGAGGCCGAGTACATTGGGCTTTGTATGCCTTCTCAACGGTGGTGCGGTCTCATGGGCCAGTGGGTAGGAGGACTGTGTTTTTCTATCTATTGCTAGGGTAGAGTACATCGCACTGAAGCAAGTGTGCAAGGAAACACAATGGCTTTGCAGTCTGCTTGACGAGATCAAGGCACCAGAAGAGGAAGCAAAGTTCACTCGCATCGACAACCAGAGCGCTATTGCTATGACGGAGGACGACATGATCTCACGGCATACTAACCATATCCACATTTGGTACCACTACTCACACGTCCTTGTCACCAAGGGTGTCGTGGAACCAAAGCACATCAAAACCAAGAAGATGCTTGCGGACTTCTTGATGAAGCCACTGGACAGTAGCCTGCATGTTATAGACACCCAAGGAATCAACATGGTAGATATAGGAGATGAGGACTACTGACCAAGACATCTGAGGTGTTGAAAACATGATCAAGCTGTCAGTGGTCTTCTTTCATTTATTGCACAAAGAGTCATGCACCAGAAGCGTTGAACGGGAGTCAGATAGGATCTTCTTTAACTCCAGCTACCGGGTATAGAATGTACCACAAGTGTTGAATCGTGCAAGTGCACTCAGGAACAGTTGAATGATCTTACCAGAATTGTGAGCTATATGGGTGGGATGAGTTCTTTTGCAACGGAAGTGAAGATGGTGGCACATTTTAGGACTTTTGTGCCAAGGATAGCAAGCGATGTATCTATCACATGTCCAATCCATATAGTTAGAGTAGGTGAGTGAGGTCAAACTCCTGCCCTACCACTACTTAAAGCACAGTCGGAGCAACATCTCTTGGAGTTATTGAGATACCCGTGATTGTTTATGGAATACCCAACTTCACTTGGAATCTACTGGGTTGTAATGGCAACCCCTCCATGCCACACAAGCTGGCAACCCAGCCCCACCCCTCCGTTTGAGCCGATTGGTTGAGTGCCTCGGACGCGACGCTGACGTTGGGTTCAAGTCCTTTAATGTTGTGATGTGCTTAAGGAGTTGCGGCGCTGACCGCTTCTTGCTGATTTGGTTCGTTCCATTTCTAGGAGCAACTGCACGCTGCTATGGGTTACCGCGAGCTACTCTAACGTGCTCAGTGTTCCTGCAAGCTGTTGTGATCCCCTGATCTTTGCTGCTTGTAGCGGATGTTGCTTTCAACTTCTTGCTGTTGTCTTTAGCTTGCTGCTTCTTATTTCCACAACTTGCTACATATTGACCCTGCTCGCAATTGTAGCTTGGCAGTGCTTGCTGTTCCGTGCCACTGTTTGTTGTTTCTTGTTGTTAAAGCATGCTGCTACTTGCTACTGTATGCCAACGCTAGCTGTTGCTGTTTTTCCACTACTCACCTCTACTCGCCGCTGCTCATTGCTGCTCACCAATGCTTGCCGCTGTTTGCCAATGCTTGACGTTGTTTGCTGTTACTCAACGCTGCTCACTGTTTTTCACCGATGTTTGCCGCTCCTTGCTGCTGTGAACCTCTACTTGCCGGTGCTTGCCATTGCTTTGCGCCACTGAAGCTACTGGTCTTGCTTGCTGCTACTGGTGTTTCTTGCCACAGCTATTGTTGCGTGCCACTGCCAATGTGGCTCATTAGTGCTTGCCGCTGCACATCACAGGTCGTCGCTATTTGCGGCTGGGTTTACTGCTACTTGCCGGGGCTGCTTGTTGCAGATTCTTACCACTACTGCTTGCTGCGTATCGCCGTTGCCCTCTGTTTTACTGCTTTGCGATGCTCCCATGCAACATGCTGCTTGTTCCCGTCTGCTGACCATTGCCTTCCGCTGCCCACTGCTTCCAGCTGGTCATTGCCGGTGCTCACAGTTGCCACTGCTCATTGCTACCGGTTGCGGTTCCACTTGTTCAATGCTGCTTCCTTGCCCGCTTGCTGCTTCATGCTGCCCTTTTTGCTTCTCCAAATGGAGTGCTTTACAATGTACATTCCCCTCTGCGTGAATCAGTCCATCTGGTTGGGTTATGTTTGGTAATGTGGGTGGAGCCATGGCCGAAGCAAGCTTACAAGCGTAGAAGGGCAGAGCGGAGCTGTTGCTTTTCCCAAGATCCTCCCGTTAAGCATTTTTTATGTTTATTTTGCAGAAGGTGAACCAGTTGTTACTTGAGTTTCTTGCTATTGGGTTTATAGAGAATGAGGTGGAAGTTGTTGAATTTGAGCCTTCAAGAGATGATGCCTCTTTAGCGATGGCTGTTGATAGAGTAAGTATAGTGGCTAAAGCACATGTTGAAGGTGAAGCTAAGGTTGAGAAAAAAGCCAATGAAGTTGAGGCTGGGGATAACACTCGTGATAACGCATAAAAATCTGAATGCGGCATTGGAATCTCAGCAGAGATTTAGCTGGAGGCTGCTATACTCGTGGTTGAGAGTGGTGTTGTTGAAGATGAAGTAAAGGAGAGAGCTGAAGTAGTAGATGAAGTTTCTACTCCTGAAGAAAGGGTTGCTGAAATAGAGTTTGTAAGTGAAGATAATGTCGTCGAAAGAGAAGATTCGCTAATGGTGGCTTTTCTGAGGCTGAGTCTGCTGATGCTAATGCAACATCAGCTTCTGCTCAAGAAGCTAATGTTGCATCAGCTAAGGGTGCTAAATGATTCACTAAAGGTGGTTTTTCTGAGGCTGACTACGCTGAAGCTGAGTTTAACACTGCTTGTAAAGACAAGCCTTCAGCGGACGGAATAATTAATTCTTTGAGAGCAGTTTTACCTGGGTTTGTGAAACCCTTTGGTGGATGCAGTCCCCAACAATCCAAAGTGCAATTGTTGTCACATTGAGGAAGCATCTTCCTTCTCTATGGCCTAGACAGTGGACTGTCAATCATTTCTGTGTATTGGGCTTCCGGAGCTGGAGAAGGATATTGTGGATCTTGTGGTGTGGCGTACTGTGTTAGTGATAGTGTGTTGCTTGGTTTGTATGCTGATTTTGAGCATGTTCACCTCAAAGCAACTCGAACCAAAGCTCCTTTGCCGACCCTTGTAGTAGACTACTGCAGCTGTTGTGAATAGCCGCCATTGTTGCCGCTTGGACTGCTGGTGTTGTTGGTGCTGGCCATTTTGCCGCTACCGTCATTTTAGGATGAAAGTGCTGTATTAGCTATTGTAGTTTGTCCATGTTGAAGCCGTCGTTTTTTGCATTCACCTTTAAGGAGAGGAAAAACCTGTCTGACATGCCCGTAGCTTTGGAACTTCCGACATGTGGCTTGGAATTGCGTCTGCCGCTTTCCACTCCATGTGCTGCTCAAGATAGGTGACTGCAATGTTCTTGAGGTGCCTTGGAACACTTTGAGTTTAAACGCTGAGTCCAAAGGTCCAGTGAAACAAAGCTCATGCTTGTAGGCTTGTATAACGTCACTAATGAGCAGTTGAAGATCCAAATAGTCTTCATCATCTGTGTACGGATAGCTCTAGATCTCAACTTTAGAGAAACCCAGAATGCATGTGTCTCAGTCAGAACCATGAAGACGATCTGGCAGTGACTGAAAGAGAGTAAGGGAAAACACTCCCCGAAAAATGAAGACCCCAAGGTCTTCCAGTTGACCACATATTGTCTTGAGAAACAATATGTGATCCGATATTTGCTGATTTCTTTTCATCGAGCATAGTTGACCTGCCGCGTGAGCACTTCATTCATGACATGGTCTGTTTTAAGCGTGAAGTCTCCCAAGGCTTTCCACACCACATAGGGATCATCAAACGGGTTGCTTTCATGAAGAAGGATTCTGTGCTTTAGAGACACATGTTGTCCAATCAAGGAGAACGCAACGTTTTGTCTCCTCCTGCGCTCTTGTGATGGTAAGTTGTTGAGGTAGTTAGGCTCAGATTCTACCACACTCCAGACATCTTGAGACATCAGTAACAGTTTCATTGACAAAGACCATTGATGATAGGATTCACCATTGAAGACAGGAACATCAGAAGATCTTGTCACTTCGTCAACTCTCCACATAATGATGCTTGAAACAGACTGCTTCTACTTGCATACAACCCAAGGTAGTACTTAAAAGCTCAAATAAAGAAATCAAAGCGCCAAACCACAAGATTGATCCACTCCCAGCGCCCTCCAAATGACCAAAAGCCACCGTGGCAGCCTGTACCAGCCAAAATAACCAAGCTTCAGACAACAATGTGGTTAGCTCACTACCTGCAGTGCAAAGATTCAATTATGCCAACAGAGGTCGTGTGCATGACCTCCTCAATGTCCTCCTCCTCCTAGACGTCTGAGAGGCAAATTCTAGATGACACGTCGGTCCCTGCTCTGATACCAAGTGTTGTAAACAGGAACAAGCCGTTGGCGGTCTTCTTGAAACGTTTCATAAACATGTTGAGTGTACATGGTTGAGCTCAATCTCTTCACTGCTAGTCGGTTGATGAACCTGAATGTCGAGACTGAAGGTCAAGGGTCCAATGTCACTCATCTCGAAGCCCTAAAACAGCTGTTGTATGAAGATGTCGACAATAGAGAGAGAGGGCCCAAACGAGATGAAGTTCTCAACATAGAGGATAATGCCCAAGGTCTCATTACCAGCCCGAAAGTAGACGGAGTGATCAGAGTGAAGACGAGTAAGCTCTTCACCAATAAAACATTCAGGCATCTTCAAACTCCACTGGCGTGGTGCCTGCTCAAATCCGTAGAGGGAATGCTCGAGACGATACACCAGATGAGCCTTGCTTGGGTCGGTGAAACCTTCAGGTCGCTTCATTTGGATGGTTTCATTAAGGTCTCCATTCACAGAGGCGAACATCACATCCATTTGATGCAGAATCCACTTGTTAGAAGCAGCAAGTAACAGAATGATGCAAATAGACAAGTATTTAGCCACGTGCACAAACATGTCGCACTAGTTGATGCCCACCACTTGACTGTAGCTACGAGCTACAAGCCGTGCTTTCTTGCGTGTAGATTTACTTGTAGTATTGAGTTTTTTTTCTTGTGAAAGACCCATTTGTAGGAAATGATGGGTTTGAACTGGTGGTTGCTCTAAAGATTCCCAGGTGCCTTTTTCTAAAGTTTAAGAAACTCTTTTTTGGCTGCCTTTTGCCAATGATTGACACCTGGGCAACTCATGGCATCCTTGTAGCTGATGGGATCAACTACCTGCGCAACAAGAGCAACTTTATTGTTGTTGTCAGCGCTAGTGACCATGGCCAATTCAAAGGATGTCGGTATAGTACACTTACACGGAGATCTGTGAAAGCTTGGAATATTAGAGGATGCCATTTTTGGAGGTAAAGCCGAGGCAGTTCCTGGATCTGCATTGACATGTTATTGAGTTACCACTGGCGGATGAACTTCTGCATGCTCACCTGCAACTAGATGAATATTGAACCTTTGAAGTGGTTGTGGTGTCGGATCCATGTAGATGGTGTTGATCTTCGTAATCAGCAGGCTCCTGGTTTTGATTAGACTGGTTTAATCAAAGAATGGTTGACGTGCTTGATTAGCAGTTTGTGTGGTTGGGTCCTACACTCTATAGATATCACAATGGTCTTCATAGCCAAGAAGAATGCAGGCCTTGGATCTGGGCTCCAGCTTGGAGTGTAGTTCTGGGCGGATCGAGATATGAGCTATGCAACCAAAAATGACAATGTGTTTGAGATGAGGTTTGTGACCTGTCCAAGCTTCACATGGAGTATTCGTATTGCTGGGAATCTTGGACGTTGGCAGCCTAATTGTGATGTAGGCCGAGGTATTGAGTGATTCTCCCCAGAAGACAAAATGAAGTTCTATTGTATGAAGCATTCTATGTGTCCTTTCTAGCAGCGTTTGATTCATCCGTTCAGCCTTCCCATTCTGTTGTGGGACATAAGGAACCGTGCGATGATGTTGAATATCCTTGAGGTTGAAGGGGGCCTGAGGAGTGTGGCTAATGAATTTGGCACAATTTTCAGTGCGTGATTTCATGACCTTTGCGTTGCCTTCATTTTCAACTTGTCAAATCCAAGTTTGAATGACTGCGGCAACTTCATTCTTGTAACGCAAGAGTTTGACCCGCAAAAAATGGCTTTAGTCATCGACGATGACCAGGATGTACTGCTTGTTGGAAAGGAAATCTTGTTTGATGTAGTAGAGGTCCATATGGATGAGTTCTAGCTTGGCCATTGAGCTGGTGGTGGCGTACGTCTTGAATGCTTTTTTATGTTGTTTCCTGGTGAGATAGCCCCGGCAGGGTGTTGGATCAGAAGGTTTTGTTAGTCCAAAAGGAAGATCATACACAAAGTAATCTGTAGCCATTTTATGTAGAGTAACATAGATGACGTGGGCCAATGCCAAAGTTCCAACTGCCAATGCCATAGTTCTGTTGTTTCTATCATTGATGACCTGGTTGGTGTGGCAGAGGTGGCGGCAACGATAAAGGCTACTTCAGGTTCAATAGAGATTCATGGCTGATGGGACTTCTTCTGAATAAAAAATAGTAAGATGCCCTGACCGAGTGGCGGCAGCTGCAAGTTTGCCCTTGGTGTCTACAACTTTGCATTTCTTGTCAACATCAAATATGACCTTGAATCATTTGTCATTGATATGGCCAACTGAGAGAATGCTAGCTACTTGTTTGGGGACATATAGAAATTGATCAAAGGTGTGTGTCACTTGCTTTCCTTTTAACGTGGTCAGAACTTTCACGGTGCCTCTCCATATGCTAGGATTAGTCATCCATCTCCAACTCTGACCCCCTCAAGGGTGTGGGTAGTGAGTGAAGGAGGTGTACCATTCTTTGCGACAGATCATGAGCTTGGTACAACAGCAGTCAATGATCCAGGTGAGGACGCCAGATGCGAGAAGTAGGCACTTTGAACTAAACATACAACAATTCCTTGAATATCGGACAATCTGAATATTCAAAGGAATCAGGATTAGTGCTGGTCTATTGGGGGAATTGAGCTTCTTTAGTATATTCTCCAGTGGTGAGAAGATTCAATTTTGGAATGTGATCATCGTCTTTTGTATGAGAGTGCTCCGTGGGCTAAAAGCCTGCAAATCATGTGTGGAGTGTGGAGAAATCAGCCAGGAGGTTTGATAAGGCAGCTTAAAATAGAATGGAGATTATTTTGATACAAAATCTTGTGGCTGCCCTTGTGGTCTTTTGGTGAATTGTGGTCGTCCTTGATTTTTTCCCGAGGGTCAGTCAAGTTGAACATGGCCCTTCTTGTTCCATACCCAGCAAATTTGATCATCGAGAATAGGGCCTTGTCTCTTAACAAGATGGTCCCGGGTCCAGGTTGATATGTAGTCTGTGTGCGTTGATTAGTGCTTGGGAAATTGTTGCCGTATGTCTCAAACCTTTTGGTGCGTTGATGTGGTCGTAGTTGGTACCTCGCATGAAGCCCAACCTCACCTCCATTCTCCTTCATATAGGCATCTTTATCAAGCATGAGAGCTTGAGTGGCCTTCTCGATTGTGAGAACATGAGGTTTGGCTACAACTGCTTCTGCTGCCGTGGCTGGTACTGTTATTGCCTGCACTGCTGCTTGTACTTTGGGAATAGCTTGTCCAATGGCGTCAAGAGCATATTTCACAACTGATCCAAGAATTGCAATCTTTTTGTCATCCTCTTGTTGGTCATTGTTGAATGTCTAAAGATGCTCCATTGTATGCTCGAGCATGGATGCAGGCTGGAAGAAAAATTCTTAACAAGGACACATTCATCTATGTTTTCACCGAGTGGAGTGATGCGGCTTCCTAGGTTTTTGACATGGGTTATGTGGTCTTCAAGCCAGCTGTGTTCCTCCATCTTTTAAGTGGGAAACTCTGTGAGTAGGTGACCGAGCTCATCATCACTGATGTAGTGGTAACGCCTCTCAGTGTCTTCCAAGAAATCCTTGGGAAGAGATCATCATTGCCATCCCACACCTGAAACTTTAGTCGTTCTTCTCATTACATAGCCAAGATGGCAAAAACATGATCACATCTTCTTCTATGGCTCGCCTTGTCTTCTGCTGAGGTGTTGGCATTTAAGACATCTGTTAGAGGATCTACGACTACTCTCCAGAGCTCCGTATTTATGAAGACGATTTTCATGTTGAAGGGGAAGACTTGATAGGCGTTTCCATTCAAGACATGTACTTTGACATGATCATGATGGCCACTACCCGTGACTATTACCATGATGGCGACTTCTTCCGGTAAAGGCACCTCTTGATCTGATACCAAATGTGGAAAGCAAAGGTGTATCAGGGGCGATAGGAAATGAGTCTTCTTGTTGATGGATCTGGTAGAAGTATACACTACAATTACTGATTGTATAGAACAAAACTTCACTATACACAGGTGATTCAAGAGGGTATACCAAAATCACCAATACACGGATTGTCTCTTGCAATTTCTAACAATATGTTATACTTGAAAAACAGTGAAGTACAAACAAAGCACTCTACAAGTGAAACTTGTTGAAGTAGTGAGGTGCTTCATCGAGCCACAGACTTTCAGAAACTCTGGTGTCTGTTCTTTGGCAACCATGGCCATACCGAACAGTGGTCTCCAGCAACCAACGTTGGCGGACACACAACGCCCTCGTTACTCGTCAACGCCAGAGTAGCCAGTACTCACACTCTTGATCGATCGACGTCTGTACTCAACCCGTCGTTCCCCTCGCGATGGTCCACCATCAATCTGCTCCTTGATTCAACTGTTCTCTTGATCTCTTGGTCCTTGGGATTCGTCCAAGTTGTTCTACAACCTCCACGTCAGCATCGGAGATCGAGAGGAGCTGGTGCTTGCACTCTTGGTCCTTGTGTCCTGAGCCATTCTGTGGACTTTCCCTACATCACGGCGGAATATGTGCAGTTCATGTGCATGTCACCATTGTCATAAGACGAGTAGAGAAGAGAAGATAGGGTTGCCGATGGATGGATTAGTGGGATGCCTAAGATGCCTTGCTACATCGATACCATGCCACACCATGTAGGATTGACAGGAGTGTTGGGAGAGAGAGTGGAGACCTATCTCCCGGCTCTCTGTCTCTTGCTGTGCCAAGTCCCTTAGCCAAGTATGTGTAACTTTTCTCTTTCTGACCAGTTCTGGTATAAACTTTCCCAGGTTTCTTCTTTGCTCATTGCTCAACATCCAACGGTTGGATGGAGCTCAAACTTGGAGGGTAAGGAGATGATGACTCGAGCTTTCCGCTATTGTAGCCAGATTTGCGATCGGCGAAGAAATGAGGGAGATATGGATTTTCTAGAGATGAGGCGCAACTACCAAGAAAAACTGGGGGAAGCGCATGCTCATGCTCATCCTTAGTAGAATTGACTGAGACACTTTAGAGAGATTTGGATATGGGATTTCTATGGATGATTAGTATGACTGTTTGTGGGACAAAGTCTAGGGTGCAATTAGTGAAACGTTTTCTACAAAGAACAATATGGCTGCAAAGCACCCTCTTGGTGGATGAATCCAAGAGGTGCTAGGTGCCATTTATTTCTTCAAAACATAGAAGGATGCAGGGTTGAGAGTGTGCGCCAAATTTGGAGACGTTAGTCAGACATACTCAGGCCTAGGCACTGAATTCAAAACATTTGAGATGGCTGAGGTAGGGTTTATGTTGGTACCATGCTTCATAAGGTGTACCTGCACCAGAGGGTAGCTTGCCTTCTGGCAACTCGCTAGTGAGATGTGTTACCCTATAGACAGCTTTTGTCCAAATTGCAAATATTATAGTACTATCAAACATTGTACGTGCACAGTCCAACAGCATTTGGTTCATGTGTTCCATGTTGCCATTTTGTTGTGGAGTATGTGAGATTGTTCCCTTGTATGAATACCTCTGAGATCGTAGTATTCTGTCGGTATAGTGTCGGTGAAATCAGTTACATCATCTGTGAGAATCTTTTTGATTTGCAACCTGGTCTTCCTCTCAATTTGGCAAATTCAGATATTTAGTACATATGTAAGTTTTTGTTTAAAATGTAACAATTTTATCCTCATCATGTGGGTATAGTCATCTTGAATGTTCATAAAGGCTCCTTAGTGTAGCAAAGATCAAGATATAGAAGTTGCAATGGAGTAGTGCTGCTGATTATGGATTAGGCTTAGAATGGTGGTTGACGTTGTTTGCTAAATATGCACTTGGAGCACATATATTGGTGGAGGTAGGTGTTTTTGTAGCTGTAGTGATAACATTGGATGTCAATAAGCCAACGTCTCTTGTCCGATGTGTGTCTTGTAAGGCTTTGTTGGAATCAGCATTATCCTGAACTGTGAGGTTGCCAATCCGGTTAACAACAACGGATATCTCAGTTTCATTGTTATAGATACTACATGTTTGTCAACGTCAAAGACCACCGTACACCCTTTGTTAACAAGCTAAATGATAGATAGGAGGTTTACAACAAGATCGTGGACATACAGAATGTTGGTGAGGATAGAGACCACCAGTTTACCTTGTAGAGTGTTACTAGCCTTTACAATCATTTGTCCATAGGCTAGGAAAACCTGACCATCTCCAGCATTAATACTACGTGTTGGAGAAAATTGAGCGTAGGCAGTAAATGAGTCCCTTTTATAGAATATATGCTCATTGTTGCCAGAGTCCAGCACCTAACGCCAAGACGCGTACTGTAACAAGAAAAGCACTGTTACTTATACATATTGCAAGTTCTTCAATACAGGCTTCTTCAGTTCCTGACGTTGCATTTGCTTCTATAGCTTTGTTGCCAGCTTTGATGATATTGGTAGATTCTTCATCATTGTGCATCTCATGGACTGGTCCCTCTATGAGCACATTTAACTATGGTGCCAGACATTGTTGTGTACATATGCTAGAGATGACATCGTTGCGCATGAAAAGGGCTTGTATTTCAAGTGCTCGAGAGATAGCATTAGGTGGGACCGGTAAGCTTAAAGCCACACAAACTTAGCTGCGGTGGTGATTTTGGTCGTAATCTACGAACCGTCTAGAAGCCGCACAACATCTAGTGTTATCAAGTTGACTGTCTTTGTGTTTGAGTAGGAAACTTCTCAGAGTGATTGGCCATGTTGCCTTGGCCAAACTGAGCCCCGTTGTTTATGGAGGAAAGTTTCTTGGTGCAATGGCCCTTGGCTACAAGAGCATTTTCTCTTCCATGCTCCTTGACATGTTGCTCTTCAACAAGCATGAGCACTTCTATAGCTGTCTCCAAGGTCTCTGAATAGGACTGTGCGGCTTGTATTGCTTGAGCTGCTGCTGCCACTCCTTCTCGTTATGGTTGTTGTTCCCCTGATACGCCTATGATGGCACACTATGGAGTGGCTTGAAACTGTGTCAAAGTATCATCAAAACTCTTTCCTTCCTCTTAAAGAGTTAGAAGGTGGTTAATTGCATCATTCAAGCAGGCTACAAGGCCACCAAACAATGCATGGACCATGACATGCTCAGCCACTTGGCCTCTAAGGATGGCAATTCTGCTTGCGAGTTGCTTGAGATGGGTGGCATGATCCTCAAGCCGGATCCCCTCTTCCACGTGTTGAGTGTGAAATGTAGTGAGTAATGTATCCAGCTCGACATCAGTTTTTTTTTCAAGCCGTTGCTTCATTACTTTCAGGCCTTGCATGGACGGAGTTTTTTCATTGTTGTCTCAAACGATGAAATTTAGACAACTCGTAAACTGTATTGCGAGTGGGGAGAAGATTGGTTGCTGGGATGTTTTCATACTTGCTTGTCTTCCTTATTGCATTACCTACAAGTGTCTTGGTCGGTAGATGAGAGACAACTCCCTACAGTCTTTTGATGAAAAACCATTTACAAAGGTGTGGTAGTTGTTGTTATCGAAGAGATAGATGCAGACTTAATCATCACCACCAAAGTTGAGAGTTGCCATAAAGTGATGTCTTGAGATCACAAACTGCTCTGATACAAATTTTCAAAAATCAGGACTCACTAAGGATCATAACATGCCTCAAGGAATATTTGATGAACTTCAAAAGTTCCCTCACAGTCAGGTCCTCAGGTGTGAATGCATGAACACACTTAGATGCGTGTTGTTTCTAGTATGGATGACACATTAAGTACACTTGTCTAGAGCTTCAACTCATTGTACCAACACATGCTTCATCTCGTGAAGTTATAGTGGTAGGCTGTACTTAAAAATGGTAGAAATCATAGGAAGCAATGCAAAAATGAAAACACTACATATTTATACTAGTCTGAACACTAGGAAATAAGTAGTTGCAAGATACTCATTAAGCCTAAGACTGTTTGCTAGTCCGTTGTCCAAAAGAGGGAAGCAAATTTTTTGGGGTAATAGTCTTAATGGTATTGGGAGCATGGACAGTTCTATTATTTTTGCTTAGTGGAACTGCATAAGCGGCCTTCAGATTTAGTCGTCTATGTCAATGTCTAGTTACATTCACTGTGACGTTAGGTGCATCACCTAGTCATTAGGACAGCGAGTAGTGTGATATTGGCTACAGCTGCAAGCAAACGTTGATTAGGGTCGAGCACGTGGAATTGCAAGAGGAGAAGAGGGGTCACAGGTACAATCCAAGCTAGGTGATAGTAAGCTACGACACAATTACACCGATAACTGGCTTGAGGAGAAGTTTTGGCAAACACACGGGAGTCCTGCACTTGTGATGGGGGATTTCATCAAGGTAGAGAATGTGAGGAGTAGGTGTTGTTGGGCTTCCCATGGGCCCCACTCCGTGTAGCAGCAATTGGGAAGAACCCACCAGGAGCGCTTTTGGGACATTAGCAACATGGTCAAGGTCGAGTTCCCAAAAGAAGCACAAAAGCCGACAGCAGGCCAGGTATACAGCCGCGGAACCCTGCCATAATGCTCGGTGGAACAAAGTACAGAAGGACATTCAGAGGACCTGAAAGCCCTCTTTGGGTCTCCCAGACAGCAGGAGGAAAGGTAACGCCACCTGGTGGAGATCCATCTCTGTCAATTTGCACAGAGTTTCCAGTAAAATAGGAGGCAGTAGCGAGCTAACAGGGTGGACCCTTGGATTTATGGATGTCTCAATTACTCCTGAACCAAAAATCTTCCGAAATGTCGGGAGGAGCAATGTTGTCTGATACACATCAACGCCCACAATTCGTCTACCAGACACAACAACATGTCTTGATGACATGGCTAGGCGAAGGAGCAACTCCTGCGACACCCGGCCCTCCTGCGCTGAAATTGCGGATGTCACAAGAATAAGGGGACCAGGACACTACTACCAGGACATAGCCGGTGCATCAACACGTGAAGCAAAATAGAAATCTAGCTCCTCCCCTTTCCCCTTCATCGTCCCACAACTTGTAGTCAACGCAAATATGAATGGATCAGAGCAGCGGTCATTAGGTCCAGCCTGGCATCTCTATGCAAGTGTACCAGGTGCGACAGCCAGTGGACATGGTGTTTTCTCAACCCTCAGCGTCCCCCTTGCCTACCATGACAAGTCACCCTGGAAAGACCACAATCTGGCATGGCCTTATCAGCAAAATTCACCATTACACCAGACCAGACCCACACAACTTGGGCGGTGTACCTCCCTTGGATTTCGACTTCTCTTTCCAACACTATCTCATCCCAACGCAAGAATCCTAGCAGCCCGGAGTACACCCCCCCCAAAGGGCTTTGCCGCCCCAACGGCTTGTACGTCACTATCTCTAGGCCACCACCCACATATGGCCTCCGTGCAGATTGGGATGGCAAGTAGAATAGTGCTGCAAGCAGGAACTGCTCCTACAAACCTCCACACAAGACATCAGATGAACCTCCTCCATCAGCAGTATCCAAACATAATTCAACCCACGGTGACCCAACAGGCCTTTCAATTGCCTCCACATCCCTATGCAATGTTAAAGGGGCAGCAATAGCAGCAACCTCCTTCAGTCCACCCCTCACCCAATCATCCGAGAGTGACTCCAGTTTCTATGATACACCCAACCGGGATATTTCTCCCATAGCAATTGGAAGAGGGCCTTGTTCTTGGAACCGCTGCACCACTCCATTCGTGGCCAGTCAATTCGACCAGTCTGACGACTTCGGCCCCTTTGAATATGAGTGGACCCGCGTCTGCAATTCCATATCCTATGGGTCAGACCTTGTCCTCTCCTCACCTAACTTAACAGGCAGCCCCATCATCAGCCCCAGCAGCCCCATCATGACATGGCACATCTCCTTCTCCTTGTCCGTGCTCGGCCCCATGCTGGAGCTCAACTCTCATGTGGTGGTCATGGGTGTGGGAATGATGTTGCACTCCTCCATGTTGTAGCAACGGAGGACCTCTTGTGCGTACTTTTCCTACCTCATCTCCGGCGTGCGTGCTTTGCGGTCCCTCTTGATGACGACATCGAGGTAGTACTCCATCTCGCCCATGTCAGTCATTCTGACCCGACCGCCTAGCTGCCACTTCAAGTTCGCCAACTCTTCCATGTCTAACAACACGAGGATGATGTCATCCACGTAAAGGACTACAATGTGGTGCAACCCCGGCTGCTTCCACACGTACACGCTGTGATCCGCTTCGTAGCGCTTGAAGCCAAGCTCGGCCATGAATTCGTCCCTTTTCAGGTACCACATGATTGGTGCTTGCTTCAGCCCATACAGCGCCTCGCGAAGCTAGCATACCTTCCCCGGCGGCACGTCCGCCCCTCCAGCACCTCCATGAGGACCTCCTTGTCCAGGTCGCCATTGAAGAATGCGGTTTTGAAATTCATTTGGTGGACTTCGTAGTTACGCATCTCCGCCACAGAGAGGATGGAGCGGATGGAGGCAAGCTTCACCACCGTTGCAAAGGTCTTATCGTAGTGTTGACCCTTTTCCTTGGCGTACCACTTTGCAACCAGCCGTGCCTTGTTGCATTCCACCTTTGCCTCATTGGTGAGCTTCTTCTTGAAGATCCACTCAGAACCGATGATTTTTGCGCCATCCAGCCTGTCAATCAGGTACCAAGTGCCATTCTCCTTACGGGAGGCAAGCTCAAATCTCATAGCTCCCTCCCACTCAGCCCCATCCTTCCACAGCAAAGCTTCCTTGATGGTCTCAGGCTGCTCTTGTATAAAGAACGCTTGAGCAAACCCAGTCCAGATCCCCTGCGCGGCAACAAACCATTATGCCATCCTCCTTGCGGGTCCGCTTCTTTGGAGCTGCTCCTACAGTGGCCGCTACTGCTAATGCCACTTCTGTTGCTACTGCCACTACTGCTCTTGCCCTCTTTGACACCATTTGTATTGCTGTCCTGCTCCCCCTCTCTCGGGGACCGTGCAAATCGGGGATCACTCCCCGCCTCCTCATTCAGTTTCACTGCTGCCGGTGCTTTGGACTCATTATCTAACTTGGCTACGTGCAAATCATCCGCTCCCCCATCCCCCGGATGGTTCTCGCAAGTCGGGGCCGCTCGGACGTCACCCTATTTTGCGTCCTCTGGCGTCTCCCACTCGAGGTGTGGCAGCCACTCCCCCTGCTTGGAAAGACTCGAGTCCTTGTCCGTCCAACAACTATCCTCGTCGAACGTGACATTGTGACTCTTCACAATCTGTTGGCTCCGCGGGTCAAAGAGCCTTCACACCTTGCTCCTGCTCTTGTACCAGGCAAAGATGTACCGGCAATTCTGCGAGTCCAGGTTGCCCCGCCCCTCACGTGCCTGCACAACAGCATGTTCAACACAATAAAACGTGCCAAGGTGAGCCAGAGTTGGCTTCCTGTCCCTCCATACTTTTTGTGGCATCTTCTGCACCTTGGAATCCGTGTCCTTTAGCGGCCTTGTCGGCGTCAGGTTCATGATGTACGCCGCTGTCCGTGCCGAATGGCCCAGTACTGCTATGGGAGGCCAGCATCGCTCAACATGGACCGGACCATGTGGAGGATGGTGCAATTTTTCCTCTCGGCGACTCCTTCATGCTGCTGAGAATGTGGCCTAGTTTTGTGCCCTGCGACCTCCTTGCTATTCATCCATGCTGAGCAACCCTCGTACTTGCCACCGTTGTCGCTTAGGAACGCCTTCACCTTTAACTGTGTTTGCTACTCCACTGCCGCCACAAACTCTTGCATGTATGATAGGATGTGTCTCTCCCTTTCGATGATATAACTGGAGAGCTTGCGGCTGTGATTGTTGATGAAAGTGGAGTAACTAGTGGCCTGATGGAGCTCTCAAATGGTCTACACACGTTTGTGTGCACCACCTCCAACTTCTCTAATGCACGCATCCCTTTGCCATCAAACGGCTGTTGTGTTGCCTTGCCGACCACGCACGGCTCGCACACATCAATCTTTGCTGCGTTGAGCCTCTTGACCTGGAGATCCCACACCACTTCCTTCTTCCTCATGTCTCTTACAGTTGAGGGAGAGATGTGACAAAGGCGGCAGTGCCACAGGTCCTGGTCTCTATCGCCCTTCTTCTTGAGGCAAGGGATGTCGGGCTCCGCCTGACTACCAAGAATCTTTGCATGGAGTAGGTGTAGGTCGTCCTCCTGCTTTCTATGTACAAGTACCTTGTCGTTCCCCTCCTTTCAGATGATGGCCTACTTCTTGTTGAAGAGCATCTTGAACCCCTTGTTGGTAAAGTGACTTACAAACAATAGATTTTCCCCAACGTTGGGCATGTGGAGCAAGTCATGAATTGTGCTCGTGACAACATTCCCATCCACATCCATGTCCATGCAAACGTTGCCTTTACCAAAAGCCAACCATGTTTTGCCATTGGCTACTGTCATTTGCAGCTCCGAGGCGTTGTAGGCGATGAATGCTGTCTGGTTGCATTGCGTGTGGGGGCCTGATCCAAAGATAACCACAGATACTCCCAGATCTGTCAAGTCAGCAGACGCCTTTGCCATCATTGCGAGGTTGTCCTTTTTTTTTGCCTCCCCCCGCTGGTCTGACTCACTGTTGGGGCAGTTGCATGTGTAGTGGCCTTCTTTGCCACACATGAAGTTCTCCCCCTTCTTGTCACCTTTCTTGGTGCCCTGCTTGGCACCCTTCTCCTTCTTGCATCACCCTCCACCTTCAGGGCGGACGGCATAGGCGAAACTTGACATTGCCCCACTCTGTGTCCCACCACGTTGCGTCCATTCATTGCGGACATACTCAGCCACCTTCGGATATTTCGGCTCATCGGCAGACCAGCCGCCTACACCGGTGATCATGGGACTCCAACTGTCCAGCAAGGTCAGGAGAAGGATTCCGGCTTGTAATTGAGGGTCAACCTTTCATCCGGTGGCTATGCACTCACTCTGCTCTAGGATCTCCATAATGTCGTCACCTTCTTTGGCTCGGAGGGTAACAAGCCTTTTAAAGACAAAGAGCTGGTTAGCAAGGTTGGTGTTCTGATAGATGGTGCTGAGCTTCTTCTTGGCCTCTGCGGCATCCCTCCATCCTTGAATCAGTGCGCACTACAGTGGAGTTGGCACTAACACCAACAACGCTGTCGCCTTCTTGTTGCACTTCTTGTACTTGTCCACTTCCTCCAACATCGCGGTATCGGGAGGGGCGGTCTCTTTACCGTTAACGAGCTCAAGCATGCTTTTGTCATCAAGGTAGATCTGAAACTTCCACCTCCACAAAGGGAAGCCGTACCCTTCAAACTTCAAGATGGCACCGATGCTCCCTTGCTCAGCCATTGCCATGGTGCACGGTGGTAGCGTCAAAGTTAAAAAGGTAGGATCATTCTAGGCAAATGGGCCCATAACCATTTTTTGACACTAGTGGGTTTGGGAACACCCTCAAGGATGCCTAGATCTCACTGATGCACGCTACCAATGTCTCAGGCAGCCAATGGACACCAATAGTGAAGAGTGTGGAGCAGAAGGATCACGGATATGAGTGGGCGGAACATGTCGCATTCTATAGAACTGAATCAAAACATGTTTTTGTTACTTAGAAGAATGTTATTACATCAGATCCTTATGGTCTACGATCAAAGCTTTCCAATTTATTCAAGCACATCCAAATCGGAGTAGTAGAACCCCTGCTACGGCCGTCAAAGTAACCCTTCGTGGAGCTGCCCATTTTGCCTTGCTCGCTAGGCAAGGAGAGGCGCTTCGACAATGTGTTCGTTGGAGCGCCTTTCCTTGCCTAGAAGTCAAGGAGAGTCTCATCCTGCCAAGGAGATCCTAATAGTTACCTTATCCATGCCCTTGGTGCATTTGGAGCCCATTTGAAACAAACTCGGATGAGTGGTGATGGACTATCCCGCCACCCATGGCGGCTACCAGATTCCACCTATCCAACACCCGATGTTCGTGCTAGGCTATCTTTAAGAATACTCACTGGAAATGAGCGATTCAAAGCTCGATCCTGCATGAAACAATACAAGGAATCCAAACATAAAGTCATATCAGGTTTTTATCAACTCCTTAGTGGTTTAACCATATAGTACAATCAATGGCACTCATGGCAAGGGGCACACCATGTGAACAAGGAGTGTCTCTATTGTGGGGAGTATTAGAAAGATGGTTTCGTGGAAGGTTCATAGGTAGAATGATTGTCTCGATCAAGCAAAGCATTGAAGGTTGTTCCATTGTTTTGCTGCAAAGTACTCTGGCTCATGGATAACATGGTAAATGGAGGCAAGATGTCTTGGCTCTAGTGGGTGTGGAGGGACCCTTAAGGATGCCTAGCTCTCAGTGATGCACGCTACCAATGTTTCAGGCATGCAATAGATACCAATGGTAAAGAGTGTGGAGCACCAGGATCACAGATGTGAGAAAGCAGAACACTTCGCATTCGGTAGAACTGAATCAAAACACGTTTTTTAATGTAGACATAGTAAGATTACATCACATCCTTATAGCCTTTGATCTAAGCTTTCCAAAGCATCCAAGCAAGAACAAACAAGAGCAGTAGAGCCCCTGCTACAACCATCATAGTAATCCTACGGCCCTCACCTGGCCTTGCTCACTAGGCAAGGAGAGGCGCTTTGACAATGACTCGTGGGAGTGCCTTTTATTGCGGAAAATTCAGGGAGAACTTCATCCTGGTCAAGGAAGCCTTTCTTGTTACTTCTTTTATGCCCCTGGTGCATTTGGGGCTCGTTGGGGACAAGCTTGGATCACTGGCGGTGGATTACCCCGCCACCCATGATGGGTACCAGATTCCTCCCGCCCAACACCCAAACTTTGGGCTAGGCTAACTTTCTAAATACTCACTCAAATTGAGCAGTTAAAAGCTCGACATTGTATGGAACAGTCCAAGGCATCAAATACAAAGTCAGATTTGGTGTTCAATCATTCCTCAGTTGTCAAACCAAGATGGATGATCAACGACACTCATGGTAAGGAGCACACCATGTAAACAATCTCCCCCTTGCATTGTAGCATTGATGCCCTGTCCTTGGAACTTGTAGCATTTAGAATCCTCACAACGCACACCGAGCTCCATGCAGCTTTCGTAATGCCTGTCTTTTGGCTGCGCCTTGATAATGACATCCTTGAGCATACGCCTATTGCCACCACGCACAGTAGCCGCATCTCGCTTTGCCACCAAGTCTTGCGCATAGTGATGTGGGACCTCGATGTGCCTCGTCCTCTTGTGTAGCACTGGGTTTTGAGCCAGGCTCATGGCACTCATGTTGTCAATACTGAGTACCATTGGCTTTGTTTGTGGCATCCCAATCTCCTTTAGCAGACGCTACAGCCACACCGCCTCCTTTGCGGCTTCCGCAAGCGCGACGTACTCTGCTTTGATACTGGACAGTACCACACAACCCTGCTAATTGCTTGCCCATAAAACTGCTACATCACCAAGCACAAACATATATCCCGACGTTGATTTTCTTTCAACCATGTCACCAGCCCATTCTGCATTAGAGTAGCTGACCAACTCCAAGGAGTCGTCACGTGCGCCCCCTCCAAACACGAGCCACAACTGTTTTGTCGCTTTGAGATAGCGGAGGATCCATTTCATCGCTTGCCTATGCAGCGGCCCAGGCTCAGCAACATAGCGGCTCACTCGGCCCTCCACAAAGGCCAGGTCGGGTTGCGTTGCCAACGTGGCGTACATGATGCTCCCCACTACGAACGGGTACGGCACACCTGCCATCTCCTTTTTCTCCTCATCTGTGCTCGGCCCCATGCTCAAAGTCAGCTTACATGTGGTGGTCCTAGGTGTGCCGACTGGGTTACACTCCATTTTGTAGCAACAGAGTACCTCTTGCACGTACTCTACCTGCCCAATCTTTAGAGTGGGTGCCTTGCGCTCCTTGGACGCCGAGGTAGTACTCAAGCTCGACCATGTCGGCCATTTTGAACCGACTGCCCAGCTGCCACTTTAGGTTTACCAACTCCTCCATGTTTGTGGACCTGAGGATGAGGTCATCCATGTAAAGGAACATAATCTGGTACTACCTTGGCTACTTTTCCCTGTACACGCTCTCATCGACTTAACAGCGCTTGAAGCCAAGCTCAGCCATGAAGCCGTCCATTTTGAAGTACGGCATGAGTGGCACTTGCTTCAGTCTGTACAGCGCCTTGCCCAGCTAACAAACCTTTCCCGGCAGGCTTCCACCCCCTCCGGCACCTCCATGAGGACCTCCTTGTCAAGGTTGCCATTAAGGAATGTGGTTTTCATATTTATTTCGCGAACTTTGTAGTCGCGCGTTGCCGCCACCAAGAGGATGGAGTGGATGGAAGCAAACTTTGGCACTGGTACAAAGGTATAATCGTATTGTTAACCCTTCCGCTTGGAGTAACCCATCGCCAGCAGCTGCGCCTTGTACCGTTCTACCTTCCCCTCAATAAACGTCTACCTGAACATCCACTTAGAGCCGATGATCTTCACGCCCTATGGCCTGTCCATAAGGTGCCAAGTCATGTTCTCTTCATGGGAGGCGAGCTCACATTTTACGGCTCCCTCCAATCAGCCTCCACCTTCCCCTGGAACGCCTCCTTGACTGTCTCGGATTCCTCTTGCATGAAGAACGCTTGAGAAAAACCAGTTTAGATGCCCGCCGCGGCATCGTACCATTTTGCCGTACTCCTTGGACGTTCACTTATTTGGGGCTGCTGTTATTCATGTTTCTGCTGCTTCCGCTACCGCTGGTGCCCTCTTGCTATGCTACTTGCACTGCTGGCCTGCTCGTCCTCTCTTGGGGACCATGGAGATGTGGGCTCACTCCCCGCCTCGTCGTTCAGCTCTGACGTTGTTGGCGCTTTGGACTCATTGTCTGACTCCGCTGAATGCAAATCAGTTGCTCCCCCATTCCTTGGATGGTTCTCACAGCTTGGAGCTGCTAGGACGTCCTGCATGCACAATAAGATGTCTCTCTTCCTCTTGATGATGCAGAGATAGAGCTTGCAGCTATGATGTTTTATGAAGGTCACAAAGTAGCGAATGCCCCCGATGGAGCTCTTAAATGGTCCACACACGACAGTGTACACCACCTCCAACTTTGCCAATGCACGGGTCCCTTTGCCATTAAACAGCTGCCGTGTCACCTTGCCGACCACGCACGGCTTGCACATGGCATTCTTGGCTGCATGGAGGCTCTTGACCTCAAGAACCTGAACCACTTCTTTCTTTGCAATATCCCTCATAGTTTAGGGAGCGATGCGACACAGGCGGCGATGCCAGAGGTCAAAGTCTCAATCGTTTTTCTTCTCAAGGTGGGCGACGTCGGACCTTGTTCGATTACTAAAGATCTTTCCATGGAGTAGGTACAATTCTTCCTCTTTCTTTCCACATGCAATAACGTTACTGTCCCCTCCTTCTCAATGATGGCCTCTTTCTTGTTGAAGAGCACCGTGAGTCCCTTGTTGGTAGAGCAACTCACAAACAGCAGATTTTCCCAAAGTTGGGCATGTGGAGCACGTCGTGGATGGTGCTTGTGACTGCCTCTCCATCCACATCCAACTTGATGCGGAAGTTTCCTTCACTGGTAGTGAACTATCTTTTACCATTGGCCACCTTCATGCGCTGCTTTCAGGTGTCATAGGTGACAAATGCCGCCTGGTTGCATTGCGTGTTGGGGCCCGATCTGGAGTCACTTACAAAGATTCCCAGATCTATCAAATTAGTGGACTCCATCCCCATCATTGAATGGTTGTCCTTCTTTCTAGGCTTCTTTGGCTGATCGAACTTCCTGTCAGGGGAGTTTCGTGTGTAGTGGCCTTCTTTGCCACACATGTAGCAGTCCCCCTTCTTATCACTTTTATTGGTGCCATGCTTGGCACCTTTCCCCTTTTTGCCTCCCCCTCCACCTTGAGGTCGGACGACATAGCCGGAACTTGACATTGCCCCGCTCTCTCTCCGACCATGCCTCATCCATTCATTGTGGATGTCCTGAGCCACATTTGGGTATTTTATCTCATGGGCAGACACGCTGCCCATGAGATGAAACTGGTTCCATCAAAGATTGGTTGATGTGCTAGAGTAGCAGTCTCTGTGGTTGGGTCCTACATTCTGTAGACGTCACAATGGTCTTCATAGCCAGCAAGAATGCAGGCCTTGGATCTGGGCTCCAACTTGGAGCGCTTTTCTAGGTGGATCCAGACATAAGCTGTGCAACCAGGATTGTAAGTGTGTTTAAGATGAGGTTTGTGACCTGTCTAGGCTTTGTATGGAGTATGCATATTGCTGGGAAGCTTGGATGTTGGCAGCCTATTCCTGATGAAGGCAGAGGTATTGAGTGCTTCTCCCTAAAAAAACCAAAAGAGCTGGTGCATGAAGCATTGTATGTGTCCTTTCCAGCACTGTTTGATTCATCCGTTCAGTCTTCCCATTCTGTTGTGGGGCAAAGGGAACCATACGTTGATGTTGAATGCCCTTGAGGTTGAAGTAGGCTTGAGGAGTGTTGTTGGTGAATGTTCAACCATTGCTAGTGCGTACTTCTTTGACCTTTGTGTTGCCTTCATGTTCAACTTGTCAAATCCAATGTTAATGACGTCGGCAACTTCATTGTTGTAATGCAAGAGTTTTACCCATACAAAATGGTTGTAGTCATTGACGATGACCAATTAGTGATTCTTGTTTGAACGGGAACATCTTTTGATGTAGTAGAGGTCCATATGGTTAAGTTCTAGCTTCGGCGTAGAGCTGGTGGTGGCATACGTCTTGAATGGTTGTTTGTTTGGTTTTTTGGTGAGACAGTCATTGCTCGGTGGAGGATCAAAAGGTTTTGTTAGTCCAAAAGGAAGATCATAGAAAACCTGATCTGTAGCCATCTTGTGCAGCGATGCATAGATGATGTGGGCCAACCGCCGATGCCATAGTTCTGCTGTTGCTGTCGTTGTTGACGTGGTTGGTGCAGCAGAGGTGGCGGCTACAATAAAGGCTACTTCAGCTTCACTGGAGATCATGGCTGATGAGACATTTCATAAATCAAGAATAGTGAGATGCCGTGACCACGTGGCGACAGCTGAAATTTGGCCCTTGATGTATAGAACTTTGCAGTTCTTGTCAACATAAAATCTGACTTTGAACCATTTGTTGTTGATGTGGCCAACTGAGACAAGGTTAGCTGTGATTTTGATGACATATAGAAATTGATCAAAGGTGTGTGTCACTTGTTGTCCTTTCAACGTGATGAGAACTTTCATGGTGCCTCCTCCACATGTTGGAGTCCGTCGTCCATCCCCAACTCCGACCCCACGAGGGTGTGGGTAATGAGTGAAGGAGGTGTGCCATTCTTTGCAACATGTAATGTGCTTGGTACAACTATATTCAATCATCCATGCAAGGACGCCAGCTGCGAGACGACAGGCACTGTCAACCAAACACATTGCCAATTCCTCGATATAGGAAACAAGTGCTAAATCTTCAAAGGAATCAGGACTAGTGCTGGTCTGTTAACGGACTTGAGCTCCTTCAATACATCTAGTGGTGAGAAGATTCAATTCTGGAATGTGATCATCATCCGTCGCATGAGACTCCTTTGGTGGATGAAAGCTTGAAAATGGTGAGAGGAGAGCGGAGAAATCAGTAAATAGGTTTGAAAAGACTGCATAAATTAGAGTTTCTTTTGTTAGAAAATCTCGTGGCTGTCCTTGTGGTCTTCCGATGAATCATGGTCGTCCATGATTTTGTTGTGTGGGGCAGTTGATTTGAACATGGCCCTTCTTGTTGCATACCCAGCAGATTGATCGTTTAAATTAACATAGGGGCTTGATCAAGGTTGATATGTAGCCTGTGTGCCTTGATTAGTGCTTGGTCAATTCTTGCCGTATTCCTCGAACCTTTTGGTGAGTCCATGTGGTCACCCTTGGTAGATTGCGTATAGCTCGACCTCACCTCCATTCTCCTTCATATAGGCATCTTCATCAAGCATGTGCTTGAGTGGCCTTCTCCCTTAAGAGTACATGAGGTTTGGCTACAGCTGGTACTACTGCCGCAGCTGGTGCTACCGCTGCGTGCAGTGCTTGTGCTTTGGGAAGAGATTGTGCAATGGCGTCAAGAGCATCTTTCCTAGCTGATCCAAGAATTGCAATCGTTTCATCATCATCTTTTTGGTCGTTGCTGAATTTCTGAATACGCTTTATAGTATGCTTGAAGCGCAAAGGTAGGCTCTGAAAAAGAGTATGATCAAGGACATGTTGAGATATGTTTTCACCAAGTGCAGTGATGCAGCTTGCTAGGTCTTTGACATGACTGATGTAGTCTCCAGGCCTGGTGTGTTCCTAGATCTTCTGAGTGGGAAACTCTGTAAGTAGGTGACTGAGCGCGTCATCCGTGATCTTGTAGTAATGCCTCTTTGTGCCTTCCAAGTACTCCTTGGACATAGATCGTCATTGCCGTCCCAAACAAGATACTTGAATTGTTCTTCCAATTGCATAGCCAAGAGCAGAAACATTCTATAGCATATGCTTCTATGGCTTGCATTGTCTTCTGCTAAGGATTAGGCATGTATGACATCTATTGGAGAGTTGATGACTCCTCCTTAGAGCCCTTTGTTCATGAAGACCACTTTCATGTTGAAGGAGAACGCTTGATAGTTGTCTTCATTCAAGAAATGCACCATGATGGCCATTACTCGTGATCAGCACCATGATGGCAACTTCTTCTACTAAGGGCACCTCCTGCTCTGATACCAAATGTGAAAATTAGTACTCTCAATTAGTCATAGGAGTCTCGGGGGCAACAGGAAATGAATATTCTTGTTGTTGGATGTCATTGAATTGCATTCTTTAATTGCTCATTGTAAAGAACATGATTACACTATATACAGGTGATTCAATAGGGTACACTGACATAACCAATACACGGCTTGTCTCTTGCACTTCCCAACGATATGCTACACATGAAAACTGGTGAAGTAAAACCCAAAGAATATACAAATGAAACTGACACATATTTGTACTAGTCTGATCACTAGGAGTTATGGAGTAGCAAGGTGATTCATCAAGCCATAGAATTTCCGGTACTCCGGTGTCTATCCTTCAGCATTCCTGGCCGTACCAGATGCCTGTCTCCAGCAACCAAGGCTGGCGGACGCCCAGCAATATCCGTACTTGTCAACGTGAGTGGATCCAGTGCTTGCACAGTCGGTCAATCGACGCATGTACTCAGCCCGTCGTTCTCCTTGTGATCTCCCACCATTAATGCGCTCCTTTTTAAGACTATCCTCCCCATCTCTTGGTCCTCGGCATCCGTTCTAGTTGTTTTGCAACTGCCACGTCAGTGTAGGAGATCAAGAGGAGCCGGTTCTCTCAATCTTTGTCCTTCTGTCCACAGCCATTCTGCCGACTTCTGCAAATCACGCCAGAATATATGTAGTTGATGACCACGTCACCAATGTCGAAGGACAAGTAGAGCTAAGTAGATAGGGCCGCGGATGTATGGATTACTGGGATGCCTAAAGAGGCTTGCCAACAGCCATACCATGTCCCGTCATGTAGGACAAACATGAGATATGGGAGAGAGAGGGGCGAACTCTCTCCTGGCTCTCTCTCTTCTGCCTTGCCAGGTCCTTTGGTCTAGAATGTGTCACTTTTTGCTTTCTGGTCAGTTGTGGCATAAACTATGCCATTTTTCTTCTTTTGCTTGTTCCTCATCATTTCACTGTTGGATGGAGCTGAAACTGAGAGGGCAAGGAGATGATGACCTGAGCTTTGTGCTGATGTAGTCAAATTTGCGATTGGATGAGAAATGAAAGATGGAGGGATTTTCCAACATTCCCCTCTTGTGTCCCAATCTCTGGAGGAGAGAGGAACACAAGATGGAAAATGTCCCACTAGGCAGAAAACGATGAGAGAAGCTGAGGGCAAGGCACGGAAAGAGGGGACAGGACATTAACTCCTCCCCCCCCCCCCCTCTGGTTTGAGCCAAGCCGAGCGGACGGGGTTGAGGAAGTCCAAATGGTAGGGGAACAGAGGAAACAAGAAGAAGAGGTGGTTGGGAAGGCAGGGGTAAGCAGCACAAGCACAGATCTCGGGTGCAAAGAAAGCCAGCCAAGGCCGCGTCCCATCGCCATCCCCAGCCACGACAGAAGGTGGAGAAGAATGGGTCTATGAAGCACAAGGAATCATGAAAATGGCAGAGATGGCTCTTGATGACAGGACAACGGACATAAATTGATGTTTTCCGGGGGAAAAAGTGGTACTGTCGCATGGGGGTGGTGCGTGGCAAGATGCAAGAGGTCCGAGAACACTCTAGCCAAGCTGTCCAGCATTACTCCAGCCATAGTTGACACGAAAGATGGAAAGGCAAGGACAAGAGGAGCCGAGAAATAGGAAAGCAGAGGAGGCCGCCGGAAGAGCCAAGGCAGGGAGTAGGCGCACAGAAGTTGAAGATGTCCAGGAGGTAATGAAAATAGATGGTCCATGAGTCAAGGAGAGCGGGTGGAGAATGTTGTGTAGCCGGGACCAAAGCGCACGAGAGGAAGCGGGGTTTGAAAGGTGACGCAAGCAAGCGTGCTGGTAGCATTGAAGACAGAAGAGCAGGAGCAAGTAGAAGCAAGCAAGAACAAGCCCGATTGCTCTGCACGTGGCCACCAGGTTCAACGCCTTGTATGGAGGAACCTTGGAGGTCATGCGAGGAATCTGAGAGGAAAGTATCACAGGGCGTGGCAGCCCTCAGCGGCCCACGTCCGTGCCAACACCACATATGGGAGGAACAGACGCGGAATGCCAGAGCGGCGCTGCCAACAGCTGGCTCTTTCCATCCCAACGCCTCATTTTGGAGGGGGGGGGGGGGTGGAAGGAGGTGACCTGAAGAGAGAAGAAGAGGACAGCAAGCCAAGGCTAAGGTGAGCGCAAAGAGCAGCATAGCGGTCAACAGAGAGAGGCTTAGTAAAGATGTCGTTAATCTGAAGCTTTGTTAGAAGGTAGAGCATACAAAATTTGCCGTCGGCAATGGCATCAAGAGCATAGTGGTATTAGCGCCAAACATGTTTGGTGCGATCATGAAGAATGGATTCCTCATTAAGGGTGATGGCACCTTCGTTGTCGGAGCTGATGGGGGTAGCAGGCAGCTTGTTAAACCCATGTTTGGACAGCAGCATGCATAGCCAAACCGCTTCACCAGTGGCCTTACTTTAGGTAATGTTCTCAGCTTTGAGAAAAGACAAGACCACCACAGATAATTTCTCGGATCAACAGCTGGCGGGGCCACTGTTGAGGAGAAACACATAGCCCAAGGTAGACCGGCCGGTGGCCTGATCACTAGTGAGGTCGGCATTAAAGAAACCACACAAGATGTTGTCGCTAATGGAGGAGCAACAAAGTCCAAGCATGGTCTTGGAGTAGAGGCAATGGATGCTGCGTTTAGCAGAGACAATATGACCATCCATGGTGTTTTGACAGCTCTGGCTAAGGATGCCAACGGTATAGGAAAGGTGAAGCTGAGAAGCCACAGAGGCGTAAATCCGAGATCCTACCATGCCGAGGAAGACCGTGGCAGCAGCTGGGGTAAGAATGTCGCTGGGACAAGGGACCTTGGTGAGACCATGCTAGATAGCCAATGGAGTGGCCATGGGCCACCGGATATAGAATCTACCACAAGTGTTGAATTGTTCAATTGCACTAAGGAACAATTGAATGATCACACCAGAATTGTGAGCTACATGGGTGGGATGAGTTCCATTGCAACGGAAGTGGAGATGTTGGTACCTCCGAGGACTCCAATGCCAAGGATAGCAAGCGATGTGTCTATCACACATCCACGCATACAGTAAGAGTAGGTGAGTGAGGTCGAACTATTGCCCTGCCACTATTTCTTAAAGCACAATTGGAGCAACATCTCTTGGAGTTACTGAGATACCCTTTTTTACTCCTTGCATACCCAACTTCACTTGGAATCTGCCGGGTTGTGATGGCAACGTTCCATTATGAGGTGCAAAAACACAACAAATAACTATGGGTTTATGGGGAAGAAGATTACCACAGCAGGTGGCAAGAGGTTCAAGGGAGAGATTGTTGCTCATTTATGCCTCTTGGCCACTGTTATGTCTTAGCAGACAGGTGGGGAATAAAGTGGTCCCTTAGAGTAAGTCCCCCAAAGCTTGTTTGTGGTGCAATTCCAAGTGAGACTCCGGCAGTGTAGCACAATGGATAGCATGTTGGACTTCAGAATAACAGGTCCTATGATCAAGCCTTGACGTGAGCAGGAAGGTTTTTGACAATCCTATGCAAAGGAAGTTTCCCAGACATCTCTCCATGCACGAGGAGAATGTGCCACTTGGCGGTTTGTGGATGCGCCAATTGGCAAGCTAGTGAGGTGGTATGGAGTGGCCAACCCCAGAAGTGCCACTACCCACACACTCTAGATGCCAGGACTAGGACTATATGTAACGTGCTCATTCTTCATTTTAGACATACAATCTAGCCTAAAATTCTCCTCATAGAGTTTTCCAACTAACGAACAGTATAAAGAAGACAGTGGTTAGTCCAAGCTCCAGGCGTTTGTCTCTAACTAGCTACTTGCGTGAAAGTGACCAAGTGGTAAGCGAATACAGTCACTAGAAAATGATTTCCTAAGAGCTACTCAGTGTGGAACTGTGATCCTGAGAGTCATATCTTCTCTTAGCTTAAATGCTAGGAGTGGACGACAGGTGTCATTCTGTTTGTCCTGTTTTCTAGTCTGTTTCCCTTAGGCCAGTTGACACATTGCCATGTATCGCGCTACATTGCATTACATTGCTGTTCATTGTAGTTTACGTGGTAGACTGCCTTACATTGCAGTACATTGCTTTTTTTCAATACACATCACCGTACATCGTTGTACATTGCAAAAAATCACACTCCATTACAGTACATTGCACTACGTTGCCATACATCACTGTAATTTTTCTGGACATTGTCATACATCTCCATGCATTGTCATACATCACGTACATCAGTTTTTTCCTCTATACACTACTCTACATCACCGTGTAATGCTAGTATTGAAATGCATTTCCATTCATTACCGTACATTGCCAAAAACTGCTGTTCATTGTTGTACATCACGTCAAAAAGTGATAGATTAGTGTGTACTGTCATACTGCCATACATGGTAGAAATTTTATACATTGCAGTAAAGTGCCCCACATAGCCGTGCATTGTTAAAGCTATTGTAGATTGCCGTACATTGCTGTACATTGCTGTACATCATGGTACATCTCTGTACATCGCCGAACACTACCGTACATTTCTCTACATGACCAAACATTGCAGTTCATTGCCATACATTGATGAATATCACCGTACATTTCTGGATATTGAAGTCCATTGTAAGACATTGCGGTACTCTACCATGCATTTTTGTATATAGCATACATTATGTACATAGTAGTATATTACCATACATTTTCGTTCCTTGTAATACATTGCAATGAATTGTGGTATACTGTTATAAATTATCATGCATCATCGTACCGTGCCATACATTGCCGCACATTGCCAGACATTGCCGCACATCACATCATATTGTGTAACATCACTTAAAATTGCCATGGATCACCCGAGAGTACTATACCTTGATATCCATTTTTTGCCCTTGTTGTACATTACTCTACGTTGCCGTACAATCCCGTGAATTGCCAAACATTAACATGCATTACTGTGGAATTCTTCACATCGTGGTTAATCACCGTACGTTTCCATGCATTGTGGTTGATCTACACACATTGTCCCACATTTCCATAACATTTCCTACGTTCCAGTGCATTGCCCTACACTACTATAAATTTCAGTATATTGCACTGAACCACCGTGCATTGCCATGCATTTTGTATTGTCGAACATTGTCAAACATTGTTGTAGATGTTTGTACATTACTGCACATCCCAATACATTGTTCTACATGATTGTATAGTAGAATGCATTGCTATACATCACCGTACACTATCCTATATGACCCTACAATTCTCAACATTGCCGTACATTACCGTACATTATTGTACATTGCTGTAGGTTACTATACATTTTCCTACACAGCCATGTATTGTTGTACATCATATTACATTTTTGTTCATTACCATACCTTGTAATGCATTACAGTACATTGAAGTACATTGCTATACATCATCGTGTATCAACATACATTGATGTAAACAATACTATATTGCCATTCACTACTGTACATTACTATATATCACTAAACATTGCCATGTATTATAACATCTTGTCATACATCACTGTACATTGCCAAAAATCATCCTACATTGATGTAAATTGAAATACACAACCAAACATTGCCCTACCATTTCCGCACATTGTTGAAATTATCAGATTTTACCCTTTATCACTGTAAATTGCTGCACATTTACCTACATCACAATACATTGATGACCATCATTGTACTTTGTAGTGCATTGCCATACATTACCATGCATTGTTTTGAATTGCCATCAATTTCCATACATCATTATACATTGCTGAAAATTACCATGCACTTACCTTCATCGCCATATGTTTCCATACATTTCTATAAATTGCCATGCATTTTTGTCTTTCACTACACATCAATGGACATTGTCGCACATCACTTTACATTGTCGTACATTTCAATACATTGATATACAATGCCATGATCTGCTATACATTGCCAAATGTAGGACCAAACATGTACACCGACGTTTATTTTGTGTCATCCACATCACCAGCCTAGTCGGCATTGGAGTAGCCGACCACCTCAAGGGGATCATCATGCGCTCCCCCTCAAAGCAGGAGACATAATTGTTTTTTTGCCTTATGATAGCGGAGGATGCACTTCACCGCTTGCCAATGCAGCAGCCCGGGGTCAGAAACGTAGCAGCTCACTTCGCCCTCCGCGAAGTCCAGGCCAGGCCGCGTTGCCACCATGGCATATATGATGCCCCCCACAACGGACTTGCATGGCACAACTTCAAGACCCACGTCTTCTGATCTGCAGATGGGCAACACTACCCATCCTCCCAGCATGAGACTCTGATGAATCTGACACCTCATCTGAGTAGGAACCCTCTGCATCCTGGTCCAGGATTGTAGTCTGCACTTGGACTGATGCCTTTTGAAGGACCTCCACAGGGTCCACTACAAGCAAATCCTTCCAAGATGCAATCTCAACAAACCCAAACCCCCATATCACTAAGCCCAATGAACTCAAGCCAACAAGCATTGGAGCACGGACACGCAACAGGGTTTTCATCCGGTATGCAGAGTTTGTATCACCACACAATCAAGACCTCCACGAAAACATTGCCTGCAGGGTATCAGGCCTACCAGGCACAATCTAGCCACTAGCCTGGTCTCATTCCACCAGCAACCGCCGTGTCTTTCACCTACACAGCTCCGCCGGTAATATCCATTGTCACTCTTCCTCCTGCTTCCCCTACTCAGAGCCAAATCATGGCTGAAACCACCAATCATAGCATGGTTCCCCTCCCCTAGATCATACAGACTGATTCGACTCCCGTACCACAAATGGATGCATTCACAGGCGCCCTAAGAGAGGATCCATGGTAGTGGCTTCCCTAGATTGCTCTCCAAGCAGCCATTGGCCGCACCCAGTTGACCTTTTGCAGGCTACGGCCAAACTACACCTGCAGGGCCTTGTAGCAAATAAGTAGAATATCCGGAAACCCTTCGCTATGTATGAGGACTTTGGCAATACTCTCATAGCATGTTTTTGACCTCTCACAAAGGAGGAAGCACTCTCCAAAATTGAAAACAATGTCATGAAGCCACGAGATGATATCAAACGTTATGGGGATAAACTCTTGCCTTGGTCTACCATTGCCGAGAGCCCAGAAGGAGAGGGGTTGGCCCTATGGATCCTCTAGCAGAACCTGATCCGTGCACTACCTGATGAAATCAGCACACATATAGATCCACGGAAGGAACGTATTCTAAGAGAGGCCGCAACTAATACTACGCACAGGTACAAACACCTGCGCACCACTCAACAACAGACAGCACCAATTGTAGCGGTGGCGGCCGGAGGAGGCGGGGCACGTAGCAACCCTCCGCGAACAAAAGCTTGTTATACCTGTGGCAAATTTGAATATTTGAATGCCCATTGCCCACGACGCCGCAGCTATCAAGCTCCTCCGGCACAACACTTAGGGGAAGAAAAGTGGCGGCAGTATAACATAGAAAGGAACCGCTAATGAAATGATCATCCGTGACCAATCCAGCATCCATGAGGAGCTTTGATCACGCAGGTGGATTATGCGGCGGCAGCGTCGCATCCGCAATGACCTCGTTTGCCAACTCCAGTCTCCCACCCAACCGTACCAGGTGTCAATGCAGCAGGCGTGTGGAATGCATGTTTTAGCATGGTCATAGACGATGAGGAAACAACAAAGCAAACACCAACGAAGTAGGAACAAAGACAAATTGACAAAGCACGTGCAATGGATTTCTGGGATAGACATTACGTGACGTAATGGATGTCTAGCTGGGGGTTACGCCAACATAAAAAGCAGCAGGATGCCATACTCCTAGAGGCAATTGCCACGTGATCAGTACGACCATGCGCCAAACATGAAGCAGCAGCCGCAGGTTCCACACAAGGACTAGCTGAAAAAACATCTATCCCTGAGACCACAATTGTAGCACAGGTGACTACATTCAACATGAATGTCTTCCATGACCATTGTTTTCCTATTGCAAAGTTTGCACCACGGCTCCATTGGAACTTCTACACCTTGATTAGTGGTACATCAAAGAGCCTTCCATGTCAAGCAAGCACTACTTCATGGTCATCTTAGATGACTATGACCACATGGTGTGGACTCAATTGCTGATTTGAAAGTCAGAAGTTGTAGATGTGCTTCAGACCTGGATTTGTCAAGTTGAGAGCTAGAAGGGGTTCACAGTAAAACAAATTGAATGGATAATAGTACCGAGCTCACCAGTAACCTGCTGACAGAATACAATGAACTCAAATTCATTGAGCAGTAGTATAGTGTCCCATATACCCCGCAAAGAATTCCAAAGTGGAATGCATGGACCAGACGCTGCTACATTGCACACAAACAATGCCTCACAATGCTATCCTGTCCTCTATATTTTGGCCTGAAATAATTTGTACCGCCATATATCTCACTAATTGGCTGCCTACGGGCATATCATCCTCTGGTGTAGGCACACCTTCTGAAACATGGAACCACCACAAGTCTGACCTCGGCCATCGGAAAGATTTTTATGCACAGTCTACGCCTGGATATGTCTCGACAACTGCTCCAAGCTTGAATCTGCTGTCAATTATGCATCCTCCTTGGTGTTGAAGAGCACAATGGTACTGATTGCCTCTGGAATCCATCCACCAAGAGGATCCTTTGTAACCGTTCCATTCTCAGTGGCGGAAACTTCACCAATCGCACAGACATTGTCCCACCTGTTCTCACACCAATCATCTACAGCAATTTCACACCCAAAACGCTTCAAATATCTTCTGTACATCCTACCAAGGATGAGCATGAGGATGTACTTCCTCCGTAGCAGACGCCAACCTCCTTTTCAGTCTGTCCAAAACCATTCTGAATGATGCAAGGAGGGTTAACATTAATGAGTACAATGTGACCAACTTCCTCCTTGGCAAGTATGACCATCTTCACAGTCCCCTGAGCGGTCCCAAAACTACACCAGAACCCTCAATGAGATCAGGGATGAGCTCATGCGACATCTTGTTGACATGGTCTGCCCCTTGCCATGAGTGCCGCTGATCATGCTTCCTGGTTTGACGACTGAGAAGTAGTAGAACACCTGATCTTACTTTAGATGTGGATTTGGTGGAGTTTTCCATGCAAGATGGAGCTTTCAATCACTCAATTTGAGTGAGTATTCAGAAAGTTAGCCTAGCCCGAAGTTCGGGTGTTGGGAGGGTGGAATCTGATACACGCCATGGGTGGGAGGATAACCCACCACCATTGATCCAAGTTCGTCCCCAACAAGCTCCAAATGCTCCCTGGGCATAAAAAAGTCTCCAGAAGGACCTCCTTGACAAGGATGAAGTTCTCCTTGACTTGTGGGCGAGGAAAGGCACTCCGACGAGTCATCGTTGAAGCGCCTCCCATTGCCTAGCGAGCAAGGCTAGGTGCGCGGCTCCACCTAGGGTTCCTTTGATGGCCATAGGAGGGGCTCTACTGCCCCGATTTGGGCATGCTTGGATGCGTTGGAAAGCTTAGATCACAGGCTAATAGAATCTAATATAGTCTCACTATTTCAACTACAAAAACGTGTTTTCATTTAGTTATACTCAATGCAATGTGTTCTGCTTATTCACATCCATGATCCTTGTGCTCCACACTCTTTACCATTGGTGTCCATTGGCTGCTCCAAACACTGATAGCATGCATCAGTGAGATCTAGGCATCCTTGAGGGTGCCTCCACACCCAATACAACAAAAAAATGGTTATGGGTCCACGTGCCTAGAAGGGACCCTAGTTCTACAGCTTTCACACTTCCATAGTGCGCCATGATAGCGACTGAGTAAGAGAGCATTGGCGCCATCTCAAAGTTTGACGGGAACGACTTCCCTTTGTGGAGGTGGGAGTTTGAGGTCTACATCGATGAAAAAGGCCTGCTTGAGCTGGTCAGCAATAAAGAGACCGTCCCTCTAGATACCACGATGCTAGAGGAAGTGGAAAAGTGCAAGAAGGGCAAGAAGAAGGCGCTTGTTTTGTTGGTGTAAGTGCTAGCTCCGATGCAACGCGGACGGATTCGAGGTTGCACGTAGTCCAAGGAGGCCTAAAACAAGCTTTATGCCATCTACCATTCTGGCAACCTTGCTAACCAGCTCTTTGTCTTCTAGAGGCTTGTCACCCTCTGAGCCAATAAAGGCGACGACATCATGGAGATCCTGTAGCAGATCAAGTCCCTTACCGCTACGTGCATAGCCACCCGATGGAAGGTCAACCTTCAACTACTAGCCAGGATCCTCCTCCTGGCCTTACCAGACCGTTTGAGTCCCATAATCACCATCAACATGGATCCCACACCAGGACCACTTCAAAAGTTCAATGTTGATCATATCGTAGATGACCATGGAAACGTCCCTTCACCAATTGTACCTCAATAACATGTCAATGTAGTTCCAGGATCTACCTCAGCTTCGGCTCGACAACCCGCATCCTCCGACATTCCAAGCCTATGTAGATCTGCACGTCGACGCACTTCATTGACATACTTCCAACTGGCCATGGTCACCTACGCTGATAATGACGACAAAGTTGCTCTTGCTATGCATTCAGTTGATCCCATCAGCTATAAGGACGCCATGAGTCACCCAGATGCCGATCATTGGCAAAAAGGCAGCCCAAGAAGAGTTTGATTAACTTAAAAAACAGGGAACCAAGGAACTTGTACCGCAACCCCCAGATCAACCCATCGTTTTCTGCAAAGAGGTCTTTTTCAAGAAACTTAACAGTGCATGTGAATTTGAACACTAAAAAGAATGGCTTGTAGCTTGCAGCCACATTGAAGTGTTGGGCGTCAACTATAGGGACACATTTGCGCCTGTGGCTAAGTTCTCATCTATTTACGTAATTATTTCACTTGCTTCCGCTAACAACTGGATTGTACATCACATGGATGTGAAGTGCATGTTTCTGAACAGAGACCTGAACAAGACCATATATATGAAGCAGATTGAAGGTCTTACAAACCCCAGCAAGGCTCATCTGGTCTGCCATCTCAAGCACTCCCTCTACGGATCAAATCAGGTACCACGCCAGTGGATTCTGAAAATGCACAAATATCTTCTTGGCAAAGGCCTCACTTGTTTTCAATTCGATCACTACGTCTAATTTTGGGGTGGCAATGAGACCTTAGGTGTTATCATCTATATCGAAAACCTCATCTTGTTTGGGCCCTCTCTCTCCATCATTGTCACGTTCAAACAATACCCTAATGCCCTTGATATTCGGTTAATTGTTCTCCATTATATCTCAACGAATTTGTTTTCCCCCAAGTTTTATAGGTGCACCCTAAACAATTTCTTTGGGACCCTTGGTTGCCAAAACTACACGAACCCCAAAACAGTTACCAAGAAATGACAAAACTAGTGCTCAGGACAAAAATCTCGCGCGGATAAGCCGCGTTGATCCTCTACGCACGTCAGCCGTGTTAGTATGACGCAAATGTTTTGGTAAGAACAACCATGCCAGACTGATGCAGCCTAAAAAACCTTCAATCCAGGATATTCAAGGCTGCTTCTTATCAGAGTTAAAGTTGTGAAACTTTTGTTGAACAAATCTGAAAGTGCAATCCACATTTTTTGGTCAAGAACCGTGCTTGAATATAAAGTTTCCATTGATTACAAATCTGAAAAAAAACAATACATCAATTGGAATACATTATCTGTCTCAGCACTTCCAGATGAGTGACATGAGGTCCCTTGACCTACTACTCAACATTCAAGTTCATAAGCCAGCTACCAGTGGAGAGATTCAGATCAACAAAGCCACGTACCCTCAACGGGTTGTTGAAAACTTTCAACTTGGAGATGCCAACCCCATGGCCACTCCATTGGCTACCTAGCATGATCTCACCAAGGTCCCTGCTCCCTGTGACATTCTTACTCCAGCAGCTGCGAAGGTCTTCCCCAGCGTGGTGGGTCTCTAGTGTACGCCTCTGTGACTCCTCAGCTCAACCTTTCCTATGCCATTGGCATCCTTAGCCAAGGCTGTCAAAAAAGAACGGATGATCATATCGTTGCTGCTAGACGCACCATCTTGGACTTGTGCTCCATACCCACGCTTGGACTTCGTTACTCCTCCACTAGCAACAACATCCTGCGTGGCTTCTGTAATGCTGACTTCTCTGGTGATCACTTCACCAGTTTTTCGCCCTCGGGCTACGTGTTTCTCCTCAACGGTGGCCTTGTGAGTTAGGGATCCAAGAGTCAATCTGTGGTGGTGCTGGCTTGTGTCAAACCTGAGTGCATTGCCGAATATAAGGTAACTCACAAAGCCGTCTGGCTCCGCATGCTGCTGTCCGAAATTGAGTTTGACTAGCTACTTGCGAACCCCATCAGCTGTGACAACGAAGGCGCCATCGCCCTTTTCAAGGATCCGGTTCTTCATGATTACACTAAACACATTTGGCGCAAGTACCACTATGTTTGTGACATCATTGTGAACAGAAACTTTTGCATGCTCTTCAGTATGACAAAGCTTCATACTGCCCATATCTTCACAAAGCCCCTCTCTTCTGACCGCCATGCTACTCTTTGCGCTTTCCTTGGGCTTGTCTCGATGTCCTTTTATTCTCTCTCTCAATCGCCTCCTTCCATCCCACCCTGAATGAGGCATTGGGATGGACGGAGCCGGCTGTTGGCAGTGCCGCCCTGTTGTTGCGCTTCCATGCCCCCCATATGAGGCGTTGGCACGGACGTGGCCACTCTGGGTTACCACGCTCCTTTCTTCTTCTCTCTCATGTTCCTCGCATGGCCTGTTGGGTTCCCCCATACGAGGCATTGAACCAGGTTGCTGTGTGCCCAGCCATCGTGGATGTTCTCCATTGCATCTCCTTGCTTCTACTTGATCATGCTGCTCTTGTCTTCTCTGCTGCTCGCACGCTCACTTGCGTTACCTTTCAAACCCTGCTTCCGCTTGTGCGCTTTGGTCACCGCTACAAAACATTGCATTAATGAAATGATGAAGTACAGACAAGACAATCTAGAAATGAAACCACTAACTATTTATACTAGTTCAAGCAACAAAAAGTACAAAGTGGCGAGGTTCTCACTGAGCCTTAGACTTTCTGATACTCTACTATTTTTATCGTTGGTAGTCACGGCCGTACTGGATGCCGGTCTTGAGCACACCGAGGTTGGCAAACGCCCAGCGTCTTTGGTGCTCAACGACGTAAGAGGAGCCATCGCAGGCTTGATCACTCGACGACTATTATCAGCCCGTCCTGTTCAGCATCGATCATCCACCGTCTGATCACTTATTCTAAATATCTTTAGCCTTGTCAATGGGAGAGGATCCGTTTCTCGTACTCTCGGTCCACGATTCTCCACTGTGGGATCTCTTATTAGAAGGCTCTTTATCCTTGTTGACGCGAGAGGAGCTGTTGCTCACACTCTCGATCCTCGATCCTCCACCATTGAATCTCCCTTTGTACAGATCTTCCCTTCCGATCCTTGGTCCATTGCCGTACTTCCTGTTTTTCTTGCGTTGAGCACTTATACATAAACTATGCTACTTTTGTTTGCCAGTTATAGCACAAATATGCCACTTTCGTATTTGGTCTTGGATCCAATCCAACAACTCGATTGAGCTGGAATTTTGAGCGTAGCATATTGATGACGATATGTATCCATTGATGCCATTGGATCTTGCATTAGGGCAGCCGGGAAGGGGATAGGAAGATTTCAACATTACCCCCTTGTGCCACAATCTCCACAAGAGATGTGTGCACAACAACAAAATGCGTCACCACGAAAGCTGAACGATTTGCGATAGCAAGGCATAAGTATACACGTCTCGAAAATTCCCTCGTTATGCAAGCTGAGCCAAGCAAAAGAAAGGGGTGAAGGAAAGCAAAAAACAAAGAGCGTGGTTGCAAAGCGGGGAAGTGGGTTAAAGAAACAATTGCCAAAATGGTGGTACCAAGGGACTTGATCGAACCTAGTGGGGCCAAAGCTTGGGTGGCGCCCTATGGCAATGATGTGGTGATGACGATACCCCCCTACCCGACCGGTCTGAGGGCTGGTTCAGGTCCCCTGCGTCTGGCACCCGCGGTGAACTGGCATCCGCAGATCATCACGGAGGAATGCATACCAAATGCTAGCAGCACACTGATATGCACTGCAGAAATGCAAATGTGGCTGTCGTGGGCTTGGGCGACCACTGGCTGAAAACAACTTGGCTGCAGGAGGACCTCCCCCCAAGAGAGAGGACAGTAGGGCTGCAGAAAACTGGCAAAAATGTCCGGAAAGGGCAAGAGAGAACAAGCAAGTAAGCGGTTAACAATCCAAGGAATCAGCCTTGGGTCTGTTGTGAAGCAAGGATGGAGCCGCGAGCAAGAAACGGCAAGGTCAAGGGGCAATGCGCAGGGAAAAGCATGAACAAAAGAGGAGAAGCAGGCCGAAACAAACAAGGGGAGAGTGACACTAGCTTGAACAACCACTTGATCGAGCGCCTCATGTGGGCCGGGGAGGCCATGCAAGGAGGAGAAGAGAAAGTAGAGCAAAGAGGAGAGGGTCTTGGCCGCCATGCCCCTCCCGGTTCCGTACCAACGCCTTATGTGGGGGCCACAGAAATGGACAGGCATGGCGGCACTGCCAAGAGTTGCCTCCCTCTGTCCTAACGCCTCATGTGGATGGGGGTTCCGAAGAAAACGACCAAGAGAGAGGGCAGACGCTAGCAAGGAGGCCAATGCGTGAGCAGAGAAGAGCATGATGTTTGGAATAGAGCACCTTGGTGCGGATGTTTGTAGTCTGGTGAACAGTGGGGATGTAGTGAAGCTCAAACTTGCGATGAGCGACAACGTTTCAAATGTAGAGCAACTGGTGTTTGACGTGTTTTCTGCGATCATGAAAAACCGGGTCTTTAGAGAGAGAAATGGCGCCTTCGTTGCAATACTGGATGGTGGGTTCAAGCTGCCCAAAACCCAGTTCAGCATGTATCGTTGCTTCATTTTTTATAATCCATTCTACCTCTTTAGAAGAGAGGGCCACGACAGATTGTTTCTTGGAGCGCCAGCTGACAGGACCACCATTGAGAAGGAAGATGTATCTAGAGGTTGATTTACAAGTGGAGTGGTGGCAGGAGAGATCGGCATTGCTGTACCCGATGAGAGTGTTGTTCCCACAGCCTTCATAACAAACCTGAAGTAGTGCGGTGCTGCGGAGGAAGTGGATGGACTGCTTGGCGATGACAAGATGAGCTTGTGAGGGAGTTCGACAGCCTTGAGTGAGGATGCCAACGGCATAAGACAGGTCTGGTCGCGTAAAGACGGAGGCATACATGAGGGAGCTGACCATGCACGGGTAGAGTTTGGTGTCATCGGAAGAGGTTGTGGTATTAGTTGTGACAGGCTTAGTTAGGCCGTGTTGAGCAGGCAAGGAAGTGTCCATGGGGGATGCGCCTTCAAGACCAAAGTTCTTGGCAAATGTAGTTGGCGTATGTTTCTTGCGACAGGGAATTGTGGCTGTTAGCGTTGTCAGGAGACACCTGGATTCCCAAGAAGTAGCTGAGTGGTCCCATGTCAGACATCTTGAAGTGCGTAGTACATTGTTGTTTGAAGGTGGAATTGACGGACATGGTGGACCTGAAGAGAATGAGATCATCGACCTATAGTATGACGTGGAGTAAGTGTGTGCTTGCTTGAAAACACACGAAATGGTCAAAATAAAAGCGTTAAAGACCCTGCCTGAGGAAGAGCTTGTGGGTCTTCTTTTTCCATTGGCGTGGAGCTTTCTTGAGGCCGCAGAGGGAGGTGTTGAGTTTGCATACATTGTCTTCAAGGCCAGCGACATGAAATCCTTTGGATTTAGTTATGTAGGTGGTCTCGCCGAGATCACCATTGAGGAATGTGCACTTGAAGTCCATCTAGTGAAGGTGCCATTTGTTTGCGGCTGCGAGAGAGAGGAGGATGCAAATTGAAGAGCAATTGGTGACCGGGTGAAGGTTTTGCTATAGTTGATGCCCAGTACTTGACTGTGTCTGCGAGCAACAAGTCGGTCTTTGTAGGCTTCAATTTCACTTGCAGTGTTTAGCTTAGTGTGGAACACCCATTTGCACGTGACAACAGGCTGACTGGATGGTTGTGGCACCAAGGTCCATGTATTATGCTTCTGGAGTTGTGTGTATTCTTCCTGCGCAGGAAAGTACCAGTGAGCAGAGTCTCTACCATAAAGGGGTCTTTATATCTTGTGGGGTGGATGGCTTGGATGATGAGGGTTAGATCTTCATCATCATTGATGGTGAAATTGCTAGTTGAAGATATCTTGGAGCGTGCCTTGTGTGTGTGGTACGTCAGAGTGGTGGAATAGTTGCCTGACGATCTACAACATGGAAAAGGGTCGCAGGTGCGTGTTCAGCTCGGATGATAGCTGGCAAAACACAATAATTTTCATCAGGCTAAGGATAGACAGATATTTTTGGAAGGGGCTCCGCTTCACTTGACATGTAAAGTATAGTGGTGATCGACTACTACCTACTTAAACCAGACTAAGGAGCAGAAAGTGGTGAGGTGCTTATTGAGCCTCAGACTATGTGGTCCTCCGGTGTCTGATCTTTTGCGGTCGTGGCCGTACTGGACGCCGGTCACGAGCACACCAAGGTTGGCGGGCACCTAGCGTCTTCGGTGCTCGTCGACGCGAGAGGAACCTTCGCTTGCACTCTTGGTCAGTTGATAGCTGTGATCAGCCCATCGTGTCTCACTACGATCATCCATCGTCTAATGGCCTATTGTAAAACTCTTCAGCCTTGTCAACGCAAGAAGACTTGTTTCTTGCACTCTTGGTCTGCGGTCCTCCACCATTAGATCTCCTGTTAGAAGGCTCTTTATCCTTGTCGACGCGAGAGGAGCTGTTGCTCACACTCTCGGTCCTTGAGCCTCCACCTTTGAGTCAGGCTTTGTAAAGATCTTCCCTTGGTCCACCGCCGTAGTACCTTTTTCCCCCGTGCCGAGCAGTTAGAAATAGACTATGCTACTTTGTTTCTCAGTTGTAGGAAAACATATGCCACTTTCTTCTTCTGGCCTTGACTTCCGATCCAGTCGTTGGATTGAGCCAAAGTTTAGAGCGTAGCGTATTGATGACGAGATCTTTCCATTTAAGCCATTGGATCTTGCATCGGGGCAACAAGGAAGGGGATAGGAATGTTTCAACAGTTTGGTTGACCATGGGTGACAAATCCATACCTTAGGTTGAGGAACGAAAGGCGGGATGTCCAGGGTCAAGACAGGATGACATGTCTTAAAAGGTCCTTAATCTTTGAATTGCACGTTAGAGTGTGATCACTTGGAAAATTGTACCTCTCCTCACTAAGGTGAAATGAGAACCTCCTCTTTTGCTAGTATCCTAGCCAGAGAAAAATGGACATCTAGGTGATACAACTACTAGGAGTGAGCCATGAGAGTATCCTCTATATCTCTAGGTTGTGTGTGATGAGACACCTTCATTGATTGGCTGAATTACTCTCTTGTGTGAGATAATGGAATGTCTTATGAGAGTTTTAGCCTCTATGGGTAGGTGGTGTGGCTTGTGAGAGGGCTGAGTGGCTTAAGTTCTAGCTTTATATATGATCCATTATTTTGACTCATTCGATAACTATTCTTCAACACAACGGATACCTTTCTAGTCTCACATGCTCGCTGCTCCAAGGTTCTCTGTGTCCTCCATATCCAACACATTGTACTTAGTACTTAGCCAAGCTTGGCCAGTATAGCCGGTGCAGGCCGTCACATTGAGGACGTCAGGCTAGGATTCAACTTTGACCAAATTTTGATGATCAACGGTAGCAACACAATTATTGCGTGCCAAGCTTTACAACAAGTGCAAGAGTATAAAGATCCCAAATTTGGATTGGTGGCTATTCTTAGGTCAGCCAGGACTGTACTGTTCTCTTTGAGTAAGGTTGTCTCGTAATGACCATAAATCTCTTCTTTCTTGTGTAAAAGAAGTCTTTTTTCTCATCTTTCCATTGGTGCTGAAAACATAAAAATTCTATTAGTATATTTGGAGGAAACGCTGTCTACAAGAAGGAAGATGTGAGCTATACAAGGAGTAGAAGACTGTCTCATTTCTAAAAGTGCATATCTCTCAGCATCCTCCGTTCGTAGCCCCAATTTATGGATCAAATTTTAAGATATGGAGTTGAGGTCTCAATTGATGAGCTTCACTTTCTCCAAATCACCATTCCACTGATCTTTAAGCTTCATTTTATGTCAGACAGGTTTTTGGCATGAGTAGGAGTAAAAGTATTGATAGAGCAGCCATCCTCAAACAAGGCTGAGCATCACCAAGGCTCAAAATGGTAGCAACAGGTATTTTGACAAGGGCCCAATCTTTGAAGAGGCTGGGGGGATGTGCCAGCTGCACATTTTTTAATGTCCATTCATGACTCTCATTTCAAGAGATTGACTCATGAGAGGTGGTGATCGTTGATGAGTACTTGAATATATTTGCAAGTAACAGGCATCATTGTAGTACATGTAGTGGCAGAAAAAGATCGTAAAGTGGTGGAGCATGCCCACGGTCATTTGCAATTGTACGAGCGGCGTATGATGAGAAGAAGAAGCAAGAGTCATGGGCTAACAAGGTGCTTGTCAACACAATCTCCAAGCCACATCTCTGGTACATGACTCACAAGGCTAGTACAAATAAGGAATGGGATACATTTTACCACATTTATGAAAGCAAAGATCCTACAGTCTTCATGCTTTTAGAGGAAAAGATGATATTACTGAACATTCAAGATGGTGAACGGATGGATCAAAATGATGTGACAAAGTAGTTAAAAGCGGTCAAGAACCTTGTGGAAGAGATGCGCTTCATACTCTTGCTAAGAGGATCTACAATAAACAATGTTACGGTGTAGAATGTATTCAAATTCCAGCCGACTCCCGATGTAGAAATCATTTACACACACCTGGTACAGGTGGAAATACAACACAAGGTAAAAAAATATAATGGCGGCTGCAAGAGTCACGAAGGTTCCGTGGCCATGGAATCATGCAACCAGAAAGAGAAACAAAAGTCTAGACAGGAAAGAGGCAAGGAGGACAAGTGCCACTACTACTAGATGGAGAAACACTACAAGAGTGCTTCAAGTTCAAGTGAATCGTGATAAGACAGTATAAGTAGGAGCAAGAAAAAAGGGATGAGACTTCATAACAATAGTGACAACACTCACGGCAGCATTGGTAGAAGCAACAGCATAATCAAACAGGTGTCTGTCCCTTTGGTAACATTGACATCACCATGGAGGTCCATGACCATCTCTTCATGATGAAGTCAGATATGTCACATTTAGAGAAGGCAGAGATGGTACAAGGACTCAGGTTGCACAAAAAGTCTGATGTACCTCAAGGTGTCGTTCATGTAGCTTCTGGCTATATCACCGTGACCACTTTCTATAAACAATGATCAAGTGGTATAGAAGAGTGGGATTGTAAAGATGTGGTTAGACACCTTGCGTGGTATTGAAGTGGGTGTTTTCCATGGCGTACTCTATGTATGGTGTATTCTCATAGTAAAGAAAGGTTGTGGAGAGATAGGGTTAGAGAGAGTTTCTGCTCCCACTATTTTGTTAGTCGCTGGCTCTACTGCTCTTCTACATGCAATATTGATACCAATGATATGGTTTTCATTGAGGACGACATCCCTTGAGATGGTGACATGGCTTGTGTCCCTCTCTTGGAGGAAAGAGACATGATATGCCTTTCTTATCATGTTGTACCCAATCATCAATACATATGTTCTCCTTGTTTCCTCATTCTTTTGCTACTGCTTGGACATGTGCATGTGGGCCATGGTGTCAAACGTACGAAGGTAACCCACATTCCGTTTTTCCCCAGACCATGGCTCGTACAATGTCATCTCTTCATGTCCCATGCTTGGATTTCAATTCTTGATGTATATTGTAGTGCTTATAAATGCGGCCCATAAGTTGTAGGTGGGCTGGGCTGCATACAATAGGTAGCACATTAAATCAACAATGGTGTGGTTGGCATGTTTCTCCGTATCATGTTGTGGTACGGTCATTATGATACATTATGCTGTGCTTTTATGTTTAATGGTGCAAGGTAGTTGTGGAAGTCATTACTAAGGTACTTGTCACCGCCCTTGTTGCACAATGCCTCTTTCTGCCAGTGTGGTTCTCATCTATTGCCTTGAACTCGTTGAACCTGTCAAAGAACTGGTCACTGGAATCAAGTCAGTACATAGCAAAGTAATGGGTGAAACCTTCAATGAATTCGAGGAAGTACGTTGAGCCTCCACGACTCTGAGCTTGCAGCGGGCCACACAAAATCACATGCACCAGCTCAAGCACCTCCTTTACACGCTTTGCTGCTCTAAACAACACCTCGCAATGTAGCTTCCCCTCAAAGGAGCCAATGGACTACAACTTCTCCAAGATGGAGATGGTAGTTTGATAGTGTATCATCTAATTTTCTTGAAGCTATTACAAGGCCCTCATGTCCATTTAGGCATATCGTGAATGTTAAATCACACCATGTGTCACCTATACCACTGTTATAAGACTCTACTCACACAGGATCTTGACCACCTCCAGCAAGCGATACATGTCACCTCCTTCAATACATGGCCAACTCCTCTCCTGCGTCCTTGTTGAGGATGTAGTGATGATAGTCATCACCAAAGACGATTCACAATTTTGTGTTTATGAGAAAGGAGACTGAGAGGAGGTTGAACAAAACATCTAGTATATAGAGTCTGCAATATGATGTTCCACCGCAATACCAAAGGGGCTAAGGCATGGAGCCTTTGCCCATGGTTACACATGTACCAATGGTCGATGACCTCGAGAACCTAAGAAAATAACATCTGCAAACCTGACTGTTTGATGGGTCTGAAATTTAGACCACTGTGTTTTTCCACGTGATTATTTCAGTGTTGAAGTCAGATTGACAATCAGAGGAGTCATCTCATATCTTAGTACATCACACTCTTGTAGACCCCAGCAAGAAAACTCAATTTCTAACATTGACTACACAAAGACATTTGTCCATATTCCAAAGTTTGTATTTCTATGTACACTCTTCTCCTGTATAGCACCAGAGGACTTTGAGATCCATCACATGGATGTCAAGACGGTATTCTTGAATGGTGAATTGGAGGAGGAATCATCCAAAGGATTCATCATAGATGGCCAACATCACCTGGTATATAGGTTGCAGAAGTCTCTATGTGCCTTCAAATAAGTAATGTGTGCTTGGAACCAGAAGTTTTATGTAGGTCTATAGTCCATATGATTTGTAATGACAACGTCTATCAGTGAGAACATGAGTATGAGATCCTCATTATAATGTTTTATGTCAATGAAATGCGCTTCCTTTCTAGAAGCATGCTTGTACTACAAAACTTCAAGGAGGCCATGTAGGAGCGCTTCTAGGTACCTGATCGAATAGGAGAATCCTACTTCCTTGACATCTAAAGCACCCATGATCAAAGATCATGTACTCTCTCACTGTGTTAGTGTCACTACTTCAAGGATTTCCTACACAACTTCAACTTAGCGGAGGTAAAACCTGTCAGTATGTTGTTGGGGACGTAGTTGTACCTTGTTGGCTGCAATGGTGAAGCAGATATAGGTGAGAAACAAAAGTCCCAGAGTGTTGTCAATTTTATCATGTACCTAGTAGCAGCAACCAGGATGGACCTCACACACGTAGCAAGTGTTGGGAGCCAGCACATTGCAAATCACAAACCTAAGGACCATGAGGCAGTAAAGCCGATCTTCCGCTCCCTTACTAGAACTATCAATATTGGGATGACCTTCAATGGCAATGGGAACAACATAATTGGCTATGCTGATGCAGATTGGACTTCAAAACCTACGGACTACAAGTGCGTCTATGGACATGTGTTTCTTGTGAATACAGGTACCATCACCTATTACATCAAGCAAGAGGTGGTCACGGCCACCTCAAGCACATAAGTTAAGTATGTCTTTCAAATCAGGAGCCAAGGAAGCACGTTGGCCTTGAGGATCCCATGGTGGTGATGAGTGGGAGTACAGTAGTTATTCTTGTTTTGTGTATTGATGAACCTGAGTGTAATTGTACTCACCTAGATGGAGGAAAACACCTGATGAATATTTCAATTGTTCATTTTACTTCTCTATGCAAAAGGTCAGGTGGAAAGACACATGTCCCATCAAACACTCAGATTCTACAATGTATGAACATATGTATTTTCAAAGTTTTTGTGGTCATCAATTGCCTGTGTATGCATGACCATGGAAGAGAGCTCCATGCCTTAGCTTGAGGAAGGAAAAGGGAAGAGATTGAGGATCAAGTCCTCATGGAAGAGATATCCATAAAGGTCCTTCATCTTAGGATTGCCTTGTCAACGTATGCTGACTGAAAATCCTTGTCTTTTCGTTGGTTGATGTAACTGGTAAGAGTGTCTTATGAGAGTAATTCCTTGCTCTCTAGGTTGTGTCTGATTGGTTTGCCTGATTTTCTTGCCAATTCATCTGTTTGTGTAAGTTAAGAGTATAGTGAATGATCCTTAGCATGAATGGCTAAGTGGTGTGGCTGTTGAGAGGGCTGACTTGCTGAAGCTTTAGCTTCATATATGTATATTTTTTTTATACATACTCCATCAGTTTGAGTGATTCAGAACCATGCTCAACTACAATTAGTGTCCTTCTAATTCTACATGCTCGCTAATCCCAAGGCTCCCTTTTTCCAAAATCGGTTGGCGTATGAGGAAACAATCTATTGTTGCTCTTTTATCAAAGGAGACGAAGTACAAAGCATGGATTTAGGTGATGTACAAGGCTGTCTAACTCTGCATGCTTATTTTTTAGCTTGTTTTTGACAAGCTTGAGTCCACAACTTTCTATTATGACAACAAAAGAGCTATTGCTCTCTTTGAAGATCTTGTATCTCATAACCATACCAGGCACACATTTGCTAGTTTCACTACCTTCGTGACACTATTGCCAAAGGTAGTATCTTCTTTCACTATGTACCTACCACAACACAGCTTGCTAACATCCTCACCAAGACTTTTCCTCCAAAGCGCCACGCTCAACTCTACTCTCTTCTCGGCCTGATCTCTCTCTAGCTGGTCTTACATCCCCTCATCACATTCCCCATATAGGAGGCATTTGGGCCGGGCAGAGTCTTCTTTGATCCTATCATTGTCCTCGCCCTCTACTTATGGTCTTTCAACATGAGGCATAAGAATTGACTGAGGTTCTCCCTTGATTTGGTACTCTTTTCCTATCCTCGCACGTCAAGTAGTATGCAGCTCGTACGGTGCTCCCGCCTTCACCCACTTCACTATCACATGGTTCATCATTCTTCCATCTAGTATTATGTTTTTTCTCTCCCTTAGACGCTCTTGACATTTGTCTGGCTTTTGAGGAGGCAGTCCCACTGACCTCAACACCATTGACACTGTCTTTCTTCTTTGTCTCCTTTTGTTTTTCTCTCATACAGTATTGCTCTCCATTAATTTTTGCTTGACTCAACTTGTTGAGATGGATATTTTCCTGCTTTGTCTATGTTTCTCCGGGCTGTAGCCTGAGTTTGCCTCATCAACTCTTATGGAGGAAATGTTTTGTTTTTATGTACATCTCCTCTCAATATTGTGGCACAAGGGGAACAGTGTAGAAAACTGCACATCTATTATGTTCTACAAAAAGGAATGATTTGTCTTTACTTATGGAAAGATCATCTCCAAGATACGTACATCGTCCAAGTTTCAGCTAAATCCAAAGGGTTGGATTTTGAGGAAGAGCCAAAAAGAAGAGTGACATGATTTATGCCACCACTGGTCAAAAGTAACATCATTTGTAACAAGAGCTCCATCAGCAAAAATACAAAAGAGCCGAGAGAGAGGCTACAACTCTCTCTTCTGATCCTCTTATTTGTTCCATGGGAGGGGACGTTGTATGGCTGTAGAAAGGCCTCTTAAGTTATCTTACTGATTCATCCATCCACGTTACTGTCTGCTCTACTTGTTTTCATTGCAAACAATGTCATGGACATTAGCTCCCTAAACCCTAAACCCTAAACCCTAAACCCGCAAATGGAAAAGGAATATGGAATGATTTGGCTAGCACCAACCAGGAGTGTGAGCTTGAGCTCCTCTCAGTCCCCGTCGTGGACGTGAAATTCATAAAACAAAAGGGATCGTAGCCAAAGCAACAATTTTTACAGAAAGGTGAACCGACGACGTAAAACTATCTGAAGGATGGGTTGATAGCAATCCTCAAGCGACCGAGAGTACGTGCATTAACTCCTCTCACGTTGACCAGTACCAAGGATACTGGACGTTGACTAACCCCAGTGTGGTTGAGTTCGGTATCAAATACAGCTATTAGTGTTGAAGATTAAACACTGGAGTACTAGACAGTCTCAGACGCTGCCAATGTTTATGGCAATGATAGCAATTATGGTGATGTATGGCAATGTCTTACAACATACAACAATGTATCAGAGTAAACAGCAATAAACACAATTGCATGAAAATTCATGGCAAAGTTTGCCAATTCACAACGTATAATGTGGTATGGGAATACTTGGCAATATATGACAGTGAAGGCAATGAACGGCAACGTACGGTGATGTATGAAAATTTGCACCAATGTATAACAATGCACGGCAATGTACAATGACGTAAGATAATCTACAATAATGAAAGATATCATGACTAGTGTCTCTTTCACAGGGCTCTTGGCTACTTTCAACAACTTTGCCAGGTCTTTTGCCTCATCGAAGTACTTTTCCATCTATTTACCATCTTGTATTCTCATTACCACCATCTTCTTCTCCAAAAGCATTAAACATGGAAGATCTTTGCTCTCAAAATTCTTCTACAATGTGTCCCATCCCTCTTTTACAATATCCTTATCACTTGGATACTATTAAAGACATGGGCTGTAAAAAGTGTTAATTAACAGTCTATAAGCCTGCCTATCCTTTCTCGACTCATCAGCTACATCCTTGTATAATGTCTTTCCTGCCACAACCTGCACTATGGTGATGTTCTTTAACTGTGGGTGTAGAGCCGGCTCATCATTACACACCACCTGCGACAAGCCCCTATTCTCCGCAAGGACATGGGTATTGATCTTTGAAAATGTGAAGCTGGCACATCCCTCTAGCTATTTCCAAAGGATATGCTGCTGTCACAATGCCTTTACTACAACATTCAGCCTTGGTAATACTCAAGACTACCCTTGGGTGGCGGTGTCATTTTTGCTTTTACTACTACTACTGCTAAAAATGTGTCTGACAAAAAAGACGCTATAGATGCCAATAGACAAAGTACTTGTAGAACGCCAGGCTACCGGTAGCAAATTCAGCTTAGAGCCTTTCAGATGAACAGATCAAAGAGGATGAAAACCAAGGATTTAAAAATGTGTCTTATGAAAGACAATGTGTACTACTAATCGAACTTTAGTAAAGACGAGCAAACTTGTGAATAGCGTCTTGTCTAAATGGACATATGGAATACAAATATTCTTACACTAATAAAAGGCTTATGAAGAACACTTTACTTCACATATACTATTTTGCAAGACTTGGCAAGAAACAACACAGATGTGACCATTACAAGAAGATAGTGTTACTAATAAAAAATAGTGCTGCCATAACCTATCTCATTTTTAGCATAACTCTTCTCATTGTTTGATCTTTGTGATTTTGGGCTCGTGAAGATCCAGTGATCAGTTTTCAAATTCAAGCACTTTTTGAACCTTATCCTTTACTTATAGAGTGACCGCTAGTGCTGTCTCAAACTGGCCTCACTTTGCTTTGATACTAAGTATTGGATCTAGTGGACAAAGGGATCCTTGGAGCAACCAACATGTGGGATAAAAAGAGAATCACTTGTGTTGAAGAATGGTTATTAAACAACACAAAATGATGAAGTACACATAGAGCTAGAGCTTGGACAAGCCAGCCCTCTTAGAAAAAACACCTCCTAATCATGGGGACTAAGGCTCATACACTAGACTCCATATTGTTACACAAGAGAGGAAGTCATCCTAGGAATAAAACTGAAAGATCACACACAACCTAGTGAGATTTATAATTCTCTCATGGTATGCTCCTGGTGGTCACATTATCCACACTCCCATAGAGGATTACCACGCATCCATGACTAGCATACAAAGATCTTACCTCACCCACAAAGTGAAGGATGTACCTTCTCCCTAATCAGTACAATCGGACAAGGTAAATCTAAGACAAAGGAACGTTTTTATATTTCTTCTATCAGGTCTTGACCCTTGACCTCGTACCATTCTGTTTTTGTAGATTACGATATGGAGGTGTTGTCCACGGTCAACCCAAACACCAACGGTCAATTACCCTAGAAATCTCAAGGATTCATATCTCCCAATCCGGCCGTTGGACCAACCTGAAACTTGGACTGTAGACATTTCATCACCCAATCATTAAAATGGTTATAATCAATTGAAGAATGGATAAAAGACATAGAATATTCCTAGAACTTCCTCTTGTATACATAAAACGGAGCCAGGTGGTCCATTTCATAAGATTCCTTCCATCCCGAGTCATTGTCACTTCCATCAGCACCTTCTTTGCTGTCACCAAAGCTGACGATAGAAGCATTATCTTGATCGGTCCTCAAGCCTTGGTGGCTTTCATTTTTGTGACCAAGCCATGTGTCAAATCACATACTCATGGCAACATCCAGCATTCCTCCATCACCAAAAGTTGAAAGCAGCCGTCGAGCTGCCCTGTGCTGCTTCTTTCAACAAAGCTTCTAGTCCCTCCTACCCCTTTCTTGTTTGGCTGTATTTTCAGACACTAACTCCTCTTAAGATTCAACACTTCTTCTTCTTTTCTACTACTCCAAACAAATCTTGTGATCGAGTTACACGGTCCCCTCTTTGTCACAACCTCCACCTTTTACTACACGTTCTACATCTTTCCCTTTTCCATGTGCTGCAACCACTCTTACTTACTCCATCTTCCTCATCTACATGAGTGTTGTTCTCTATGATCCTCTCCCTTTTCATCCCACATCATTGCCTTGAATGGCTTTCTTATATCGCCTCTATTCTTTGCCCTCAAAAGTAGTTGAAACGAGCAAGTTGGAGATGGTGGATGCGTACCATGACAACTTGGAGATGGAGATTCACCACATAGTGAAATGCATGGAATGACAAAGTTCTAGGCACCGCTGAGAAGGATTATATGTTGTACGTATATACCACCATTAGGAGGGTTTCCATGATGATTAGGAGAATTTAAGGCCTTAATCATAGTGCTAATAAGCTGATCCTACGGAGATTGACACGATGTAAGGAGGCTAGCACCAAAGCAGGCAACGTGGTGAGAATTATAGGATCCATGGGAAGCATGGGTACCACAAGAAGGACCGCAAAAACAAGCATAAGGGAGATATTTACGGCAAAAACCAACAGACATATGGTCCTTACAAGAAGATAGCGTTTTTCATGCATAAGAGTTCAGTCAAAGGTGACCTTGTTTTGAGCATAGCTCTTAATGTGATCATTCTATCCTTGCAATCTTGGACTCAGTAAAAAGCTTCTCTTGGATGTTAATAATCAAGCCATGTATTGTCAAATGAAGGAAAAATTTGATCTTAATCCTTGAGTAACAAAGTGATGGCATTGTTTGGCTGAAACTGGCTTAACTCTCCTATGATACCGAATATCATGTCTAGAAGAGAAAGGGATCTTTGGAGCAACAAGCATGTGGGATGGAAAGAAAATCACTTGTGTTGAATAATGGTTGTTAAATCACTGAAGATCATGGTCTACATATAGAGCCAGAGCTTGGACAAGTCACCTATCTCACAAGTCACATCTCTTAACCATACAGACTAAGGCTCATACACTAGAGTCCATATTCTCAAACTAGAGAGGAAGTCAGCCTAGCAATCAGGCTGGCCAATCACACACAACCTAGAAAACTATAAAATACTCACCCGCCATACTCCTAGTAGTCACATTACCCACAATTCCATGGAGAATTGTCATGTGTCCATGGCTAGCACACAAGGATCTTACCTGACCCAAAAAGTATGGAGAGGTACCTTCGTCATGGTTAGCACAATCTGATAAGGTAGACATACGATAAAGGACCTTTTGGATATTTCTCCCATCAGGTCTTGACCATTCACCTTCTATCTTTTCCTTTTTGCAGGTTAAGGTATGGAGTTGTCGTGTTGGCCTTAGGGTGAGTGTACACCCTGGAAGGTCCCTAGCAGTTGCTGGTTCACACCACCAACTGTTTTTGGAGAGACTGAAACTTTGGAGGCAACTGGTTCCAAGGATGGCAGAAAACTGGTCACAGAGTGTGGCAATAGTTTTTGTTAGCTACTGAGCTAACCACCTCTGGCAGAGAAGCCGCGAAACCAAAAAAGCTCACAAAGGTTTTTAGGCCTTCTTCCGTTGTTGACATGTGTTATGCACCCCAAACTTAATCAGGCATACACTTCACCTTCAAGAGTACTAACGCCTTAGCATTACATCTCTAGAAGAGCTCAAGTCGTCAATACGCAAGAGCATCAAGCAAGGGTTGATTGATCAGCATGGAAGACAAGTCCTTTTATAGTTGTCTGTCCAGTCCTAGAACTCAAAAGCACATTCCTGGGAAGTGGCCTGAACCAGCCACGTCACCAATAGACTTGCACTGTGGGCTTGACACATAAGTATCCTAGTGTGAAGGTGACAGACCAACCATGTAACATCTAAGAATCCACAGACTTTCTTTCTTGAAAGCTTCCATAGAAAACAAGATGTGCATGGGGCCAGGATCGAACTCGTGACCTCTCACTCCGCCAAATCAACAAAATGGCCAAGGTAACCACTCACCCATATGGTGTACTCACAGGTGATATCTCACATGACACAGAGCATAGTTGAGTCACATCACAACGGATCCAGGGGTCATACCTCCACAAGGGGCAGAGCATTCCTGATCCATCCTACAATACTGAATAAGGTGCAAAAACAATCAACAAATCTCTCCCTTGCACCTTGCCTCAGTGGGCATTATCATTCGTCATCACTTGCGTTTACCATGCCCATACCTTGCCTGCCCGCCTGGTGGAGATCCTTGTTGAGTAGCTTTGTAAGCATGTCAGCCCAGTTCAGCTTGGTACAGACATACTCAAGCTCCATTGTCTGCTTGTAGACCAAGTCTCAAGCATTGTGGTAGCGGATCTCGATGTGCTTTGTGTGCCTGGATAGGACGGGGTTCTCTGACATGTCAATGGCGCTCATGTTGTCAATCTTGATGACTGTCGCCGTTTCCTGTGGTGCCTTCATCTCAGATAGCAGGCTGTGTAGCCACTGCATCCCTTTACACACCTCAGCCAAGGCGATGTACTCAGCTTTAGCTGTTGACAGAGAGACACATTCCTGCTTGCGACTTGCCCAACTGACTGCACCTCCATTCAACATACACACAAAGCCGGAAGTAGATTTTCTGTCATCGACATTCCCTTCCCAATCAGCATCAGTGTAGCACATGAGACGCAATGATGCGGATCTAGCGATGCCTCCAAACTGGAGCGCCACGTGCCATGTCCCCTGAAGGTAGCGCATGATGTGCTTCACGGCCTGCCAGTGAAGTGGACCGGGATTGGCCACAAACCGGCTCACCTGCCCAACAGCATGGGCTATATCTGGTCGGGTGGCGACCATGGCATACATCAGACAGCCTAGTGCAGACTAACATCGGATGCCGAACATGTGAGTTTTCTCCGCTTCGTTGGATGGCGCCATGGAGGTGGAGAGTTTGCACTCCGAGCTCATGGGTGTGCTGGCAGGTTTGCAATCTGCCATGTCGCATCTTTTGAGGATGGAGTCGATGTATTATGTCTGTTTCAGGCTGATGGTACCTGCTGCTCTGTCGCGCTTGATGGCAATTCCAAGATAGAAGTCAGGAGGACCCATGTCCTTCATCTCGAATGTGCTACTCAGCTGCCCCTTGAGATCGTCTAGAAATTTCTTTGAAGAAGAGCATAGAATCAGGTCATCAACGTACAAGGCGACCAACATAGTCCCTTTATCACTCTCATGCACGAACATGCTAGGGTCATTGTCGCAATGCATGAAGGACTCCTTGGCCATGAATGTGTCCATCTCTTGGTACCAAATTCTTGGCGCTTGTTTTAGCCCATAGAGTGCCTTTCACCAATCTACACACCTTGCCCTCAGGAGCATCAATCCCCTCCGGAACCTCCATCAATACCTCCTTGTCAAGTTTGCCGTAAAGGAAGGCTGTCTTGACATCCATCTGGTGGACCTCCATGTTCTCGGTGGCAGCAATGGCGAGCATTGACCGGATGGAGGCAAACGTCACAATTGGAGCAAAGGTTTCATTGTACTCTGCTCCAGGCCGTTGGGAGAATCCTTTTGCTACCACCCAAGCCTTGTACTTGTCTATCTTGCCATCTTGTTTCCTTTTTACTTTTAGCACCCACATTGACCCCACAACGTGAGCCCCGGCAGGTCTGTCCACTAGCACCCATGTCCCATTCTCTTCGATGGAGCTCAGTTTATTGCAAATTTCTTCATCCCACTCTGCTTTGTCAGGCCAAGTGAGTGCCTCTGCGACAGATGTTGGCTCCTCTTGAACCAAGAATGAACAGTTGAAACCTGTCCATTCACCCTTATCCGCGTCTAAATGCTAGCGAGGTACTTTGAGGCGTGAACTGCTCCTTGAACCTGGTGGCTGGTGCTGTTGATGTGGAGGCTGGATGTCTGGTTTGTCGTTGATGATGGGAGAGGCATCCTCCTCGTTGTCTGGAGGATCGGATATGTCGGAATCAGATTCTGATTCCTCCAAGTTATCTTCATGACCTCCTTTCCCTGTTGCAACACCTATCCCATGCCATTGTGCAGGTGCTTCGTCTCCCTCTTCAAGAAGAGTCAGCCACTCTCCCTGTTTTGGAGCGTTCTCGAGTTCGAGATGCTCTCCTTCACTTACAAAAACTTCGTGGAAATCCATGTCTTTGCTACAGATGACCTTTTTGGCCCCTTGGTCCCAGAGTCGATAAGCCTTCTGGGCGGTGTCATAGCCGATGAAAATGCACTTTTGTGCTCTTGTATTGAGCTTTCCAGGGCCCTCACCGGCCTGGACCTTGGCAATCACGGTGCAACCGAACACCTTCAGATGGGAGGCATCCGGCTTCTTGCCTGACCATGCTTCTTGAGGTGTCTTCAGCTGTTGTGTTTGCTTCTTCTTGCCTCTCCTTCGCAGAGCTGCTGCAAGTGTGAGGTTTACAAGGTAGGTAGTCGTACGTGCTGCTTCAGCCCAGAACATAGGAGGCAGCTTGGCGTGAAAGAGCATGCACCTTGTCATGCCTAGGAGCGCCTGGTTCATCCTCTCTGCTACGCCGTTGCTATGAGGTGAGTAGGGCGTCGTTTTCTGGTGTTCAATGCCCAGTGTCTTGAGCCACTTCCTGCAGGCTTCGTACTCTCCCCCGTTGTCCGTTCTGAACGCCTTCACCTTCTTTCCACTCTGCCGCTCAACCATAGCGACAAAGGCTTGCAAATTATCCTTCACCTCACTTTTCTTTTTGAGAAAGTATATCCACACCTTGCGGCTGTTGTCATCAATGCATGTGAGGAAATATCTGCTACCTCCACTTGATGGCATGCGGAAGGGACCGCACGCATCAGAGTGCACGAGGTCAAGCGGTGCGAGAGCACATGTACCATTGCGCTTGAAGGGTTTCCTTTTTGCCTTGCCTTGAAGGCATGGCTCACACATGATGCCGGCTCCCTCCGCCTTATCATCTAGCTCCAGCCCACGCACTAGCTCCTTCTTTGTCATGAGCTCCAATGTGCGATGAGCCACGTGCCCAAAGCGCCTGTGCCACAGGTTTTTGGAGGATGTGCACAGGCTAGAATGAACAGCCCCGTTGGTTGCATTGGCTTGCGGTTTTGTTGCTAAATTGTCTACTGCCACTGCTTCCGCTGATCCAACGTGTCCTTCCTCATATAAATCTACATCGTTGCTCTCCTCATCATCACTCTCCACCAAAGATTCAGCCATTGAATTTGTAGTTTTGGTCTGCAAGACATAGAGCCCATCAACGCGAGGAACCCATGCGACAACCTTCTTGGCAGAGTAGGAGATATTGATGTCCTTGGTAGGAACTATTAACGCTTCCTTCTCTGTGAAGACCACTGTCATGCCATGGTCAGTTATCTTAGAGGCAAAGAGAAGGTTGGGTGTAAAGGAGGGCAAGTAGACCACCCCCTCTAGCTTGAGGTCGGAATCTCCACCGTTGACACCCACTGTGACTAGCTTGTCACCAATCCCCTCAGCTGCCTCAACCTTGCCGTTGGCAACTCTGAAGTTCTTGTTGCATGGAGCAAGAGAGATGAAGTCTTTCTTCTCGTAAGTGGTGTGCTGGTTTGTGCCCGAGTCAAGGCTTGGAGCAAGAGAGATGAAGTCTCTCTTCTCTCCTGGCCTGAGTATCGTCCTCCCTTTTTTGGAGGCACACTCAGCCATCAAGCTTGTGGGATCCTTCCCACCATGTCCCCCTCGCCATTCATCACCGTCTCCTCCCTCTCTCTTGGGTGCACGGCACTCTTGAGCCCAGTGTCCAGCCTTGCCACAGTTATGGCAGTTTCCTTGGCGCTTTGCACCCCTTCCACTGTTGCTAGTGCTTTTGTTTCCCCTGTACCTAGAGGAGGAGGTATTGTGGAAGGTGCCACTGCTCAGTGAGGCAAAGACAACAATGTTTGTTTCATTGCTGCTGCGACACATGGCTTCATTTTGCACATACTCAGACACGGTGGTGTCGGAAACTAGATCTTCAGTCCACCCTCCAATCACCGTTATCATGGGGCCCCAACTTTCCAGTAGCGTCATCAGAAAAATCATGGGCTGCATGTCGGATTTTAGGTCCCACCCCATGCCGGTGGCTTGTTACAAGAGCGTCTCAAATTTCTGCATAAAGGCGGAGACATCCTCTCCTTCACCAAGTCTCATGCTGATGAGATTTTGTTGAATGAAGAGACGGCTAGCAAGCGAGAACTGAAATACCTTGCCAAGTTTGGCGTATGCCGCGGCTGCCACTGTACAACCGCAGATGTGTGAAAGGACTCAGGGTTGTATGGAGGATACAAGAATGGCGAGAGCCTTCTTGTTGAGCTTGATCCATGCCACAAGGTCAGTACACTCTTCCTTTAGTGCTAGGATAGTTCCGTCAAAATCTCCTAGCAAATCTTTGTCATCCATGATGATCTCAAACTGCCACTTCTAGAGCACAAACCCCTCTCCATCAAGTTTGAGGATGGGTGAATGATTCCCTGGTTCCCCTGTCCCTGCCATCCCTACAACTACAACTACTACAGCTGTTGTACCTGTTGTTGATGCCAATGAACCTGTGTTTGAGGCCGCTGTAGGCTGTTGGTGAGAATAGGCAACTGCTTCCCCTGTTCACGTTGACCGTTGCAAGCAGATGTAGGCTGATGTTGGCTGATGTAGGCTGATGTCAGCTCCCAAGGTAGAAAGGTGCATATGTGTTGCATTCCCCTCCTGCTGAAGTTGCCCTGCTAAGAGAGAAGTTGGGTGAGAGCGAAGGCGCTCGCACTGCTTGTGACCTTAAAAGTTTCGTACGTGACAATTCCCTAACCAGAGGAGTGGGCCCATAACCCTTTGTTAGCTACTGAGCTAACCACCTGTGGCAAAAAAACCACAAAACCAAAAAAGCTCTCAAAGGTTTTTAGGCCTTCTTCCTTTGTTGACATGTGTCATGCACCCCAAACTTAATCCGGCATACACTTCACCTTCAAGAGTACTAATGCCTTAGCATTACATCTCAAGAAGAGCTTAAGTCGTCAATACGCAAGAGAGCATCAAGCAAGGGTTGATTGTTCAGCATGTAAGACAAGTCCTTTTATAGCTGTCTGTCCAGTCCTAGAACTCAAAAGCACATTCTTGGGAAGTGGCCGGAACCAGCCACGTCACCAATAGACTTGAGCTGTGGGCTTGACACATAATCATCCTAGTGTCAAGGTGACGAACCAACCATGTAACATCCAAGAAGCTAGGGAATTTCTTTCTTCAAAGCTTCCACAGGAAAGAAGATGTACATGGGGCCAGGATCGAACTCGTAACCTCTCACTTGGCCAAATCAACAAAATGACCAAGGTAACCACTCACCCATATGGTGTACTCACAGGTCATATCTCACATGAGACAGAGCATAGTTGAGTCACATCACAACGGATCCAGGGGTCATACCTCCACAAGGGGCAGAGCATTCCTGATCCATCCTACAATACTGAATAAGGTGCAAAAACAATCAACAGCTTTGGCCTCAATTGACTGGGGATAAACTATTGACAAAATATCACAAGCTGTGGCATTTCATAGTCACT
>SZWC01000975.1:91192-103011 GCA_023375785.1 Penium margaritaceum
ATTGATCAGCATGCAAGACAAGTCCTTTTATAGCTGTCTGTCCAGTCCTAGAACTCAAAAGCACATTCCTGGGAAGTGGCCTGAACCAGCCACGTCACCAATAGACTTGCACTGTGGGCTTGACACATAAGCATCCTAGTGTCAAGGTGACAGACCAACCATGTAACATCCAAGAAGCTACGGACTTTCTTTCTTGGAAGCTTCCACAGCAAACAAGATGTGCATGGGGCCAGGATCGAACTCGTGACCTCTCACTTGGCCAAATCAACAAAATGACCAAGGTAACCACTCACCCATATGGTGTACTCACAGGTCATATCTCACATGAGACAGAGCATAGTTGAGTCACATCACAACGGATCCAGGGGTCATACCTCCACAAGGGGCAGAGCATTCCTGATCCATCCTACAATACTGAATAAGGTGCAAAAACAATCAACAGCTTTGGCCTCAATTGACTGGGGATAAACTATTGACAAAATATCACAAGCTGTGGCATTTCATAGTCACTGATAAGCTTTCCAGAACAGCAAAGCATGAAAGAGTTGAAGGTTCCTAGCAGATTCTACGGCTTCTAGAGTGTCTATTGTAGGCTGTCCTTTTCCCACCTAGGAAGGCATCCCTTCCCTCCTCTAGAAGCTTCTGCCCCTTCCTAGATTCCTCAGCTTGCTTCTAGTAGGAGGGAAGGTGTCCAGAACACCAAGACACCTCTAGATGTCTTGTAGGACAAGTACCCCCTTCTAGAAGGTGTGCCACCTTCCTAGACCTTCACCTGGCCTTCTAGAAACTTAAAGAGGAACTTTAGAGGTTGAGCTAGCTTCCAAGCATCTGTTTTCCATCTCCCTTGAGGCAGGGCAGACTTTCATCTTGTGGGACTTGAACTCGGGTTCCTGCCTCTAGAGGTGGACCCCATTAGCCACTAAGCCACTAAGGCTTGTCTTTTTGGTGTTCCCTTTTGGATTCACTCCTGCCATGGTGAGGAGCATCACTCCAACATGTCATCCATGCTCAACCTAGACACTAACAGTCGATGACCTTGAAAACCTTAAGGGCTCATATCTCCTAGTCTGACCATTACATCGGCCTAAACCTTGGAATATGTAAATGTGCCACCCGGTCTTTCCAATCAAAAATGACAACTGGAGAGAGCACGTAGAGTATTCCTACAGCTTGCTCTTGTCCACGTGAACTAGATCCGGGTGGCATTTTTTCGAATTTTTCTTCCCTCCTCAATCATTGTCACCACTATCAAAACCCTCTATGTTATGGACACACCTAACATCAGAAGCATTACATTCACTCATCCTCAAGCGTTGGCAGTTTTTGTTTGTGACCGGGTCATCTCCCTGATCACACGTCCGTGACAACATCTAGCATCCCTCCACGGGCAAAAGCTGAACGCACCCTTAGGGCTGCCTTCTGCTACTTCCTTTAACAAAACTATTGTCGCTCCTACCCTCCCTCTTTGGCGATACCTTCAACCACTAATCCCTCCTCTACGTATTGAGACTTTCTATTTATTTTCTATGAGAAAGAAAACTATAATGATCAAGTTGCACGGTTATCTTTTTGTCACTGCCTACACCTCTTTCCGCACCTTCTATATATTTCCCCTTTGTAGTCACCGCAGTCACTCTTACCTACTCCATCTGCCTGATTCGCATTATTGTAATCTTCTACCATGCTTTCCATTCTCATTTTTTGTGGTCGTCTTTAGTCACTCTCTCGCACCATTTCTCTCTTCTATCCTCAACAACAGTAGAATGTCACTAAAAGTAAGGACGTTAAACACCACCGTCTTCTTGCTGAATGGTCGCGAGCCAACTCAGGAACAATTGATCACTCTCCCTAAATATGCCTCTATTTCTCTTAGACCACCTCTACAATGAAAGGGATGCTCTTGAAGTGCAGACATCGGATACCACCAGTTTTCTTTCTCGTTTTTTGCGAGTCAACTAGAGCACAAGCCATCACTCTTTTGACATCGGAGGACCTCCACAAGTCTTGAACCTGTTCGCACTTGCCTCTTACCCCCCTGTCATGTTTGCTTCACCCTCTTCATCATCAGCTCTAGCTCCTCGTTTCCAACATGAATTTCAACTCTTTCTATCTACCATCCATCCTCATCTACATGAGCTCTCCTTTTTCAACAGTCATGTACTTCATCACCTTCATGGGCTTTGCCCACTTCATCCTCTTCATCATCATTATTATTCAATCATCATATTGTGTAGTATATGTGATTTTGCCCCTACACCCAATTTCTCATTAATCCTCATCTGCAATCATCCTTATCATCTTTTGCTCAACATAAGGATGCCCGTGGTTGAACCCCTAATCTTGTGGTAACCTTTGTTCATGCCATCCCTTCAACAGCACACGTAGCTCACCCCTACACCTAACATTCATTCCTAATCATCCTTCCCTGTATTCATCAGCAATTGTAGCCAAAACAAGGGTATGCATGAGCATACTACCATTTCACATTGGCCTTCACCCACGTTAGCAGTAGATTTCTCACTACATGTTAGCTCTCACCTTCTCCATGCCGTATCTACCCTCCTCCAACAATGAATGCATGTGGACAATCCTTGCATCTAGACTACCTATTCATCCTCCTCTTCCATTATTGTCATTATCCACTTAGTACTGAGATCCACCCAATCAAACCATCATCGTCGTGGTGACCTATGCTTTCAATATTTCATCATTTGCCTTTCACACAAGTTATTAGCACTCATTTTCTCTTAGTAGAAAGCCATGGGCTTATGGTATCGGTTACCCTTTGTCTTTCTGCTCACTGTTTGCACCAATGGGGTAATAAGGCATCACTCTTTTTAGCCAATCCAAAGACATCGTCCCTTCTTTCCTCACCTTCTTCAATGAACAAAGATAGTGAATCCTACTAGTACTCTCTCTCTCTCTCTCTCTCTCTCTCTCTCTCTCTCTCTCTCNAAACCATCATCGTCGTGGTGACCTATGCTTTCAATATTTCATCATTTGCCTTTCACACAAGTTATTAGCACTCATTTTCTCTTAGTAGAAAGCCATGGGCTTATGGTATCGGTTACCCTTTGTCTTTCTGCTCACTGTTTGCACCAATGGGGTAATAAGGCATCACTCTTTTTAGCCAATCCAAAGACATCGTCCCTTCTTTCCTCACCTTCTTCAATGAACAAAGATAGTGAATCCTACTAGTACTCTCTCTCTCTCTCTCTCTCTCTCTCTCTTTCTCAAAGAAGTAGCATAGCAGAAGCACCCTCAAAATCACCTCTCTTTCATTCTCATCACGCCTACAACTGTCATCCCTCTTTCCACGTATCCTCCTCAGCCATGTCAAGAGATAATGAGCAACTATGTTGCCAAAGCCGTTAGGCCGTACAACTTTGCCATCTTATTTGAGACTTTTGTGCTAACCTACTATCTCTTTCAGTCAATGCTCGTAGCAGATGACACACCAACGTATTTCAATGATTGTGGAAATTCCTTGCCATGTTCCCATCCAACTTTACTTAAGGAATATTCATCACCATGTCTCGTCAACACTTTCTTAGTTGTACCACAACCAAAACAAACCGAGTGATAGAACAAGAGATGAGAAAGACATTGTCACATATCTGACCATATCTCTCACTCCTATCTTCATGTACAACTTAATTACTTGTATAGATTATGGACTACCTATCATAGGCTATCTCAATCCTTTGCCTTTATCAACCGTATCATTTCTTCTTCATCCCAGAGTCGTATGACTCACTGGATACACGTGGCTCAAGGAATGTTACAAAGAGTGCTACTCTGGTCACAGAAATACTCATGGTGAGTGGATATTGCTAAAACAGAAGGCATCATCTCCTTCACATCTTGTAAAAGTAACGGGGATTTTCAAAACTAGTCGATTCTAACAAAGTCACATTCTACCTCTTATAAAACGTAAAGTAACGTCTCCTTATAAAGCTCATCTTCTCAGAGAGCCCATAGTGATAACGGCTTGTGCAAGACCATTGAACTAGATCTAAGTTGTCCTTAATAACTCTAAGCAGACTTCATAAGCGTCTGACCGGCGCCTCAATCGTTGTCAACTTTTTTTTTCATGTTCTGTTGTAGATGCAAATGTTGTTCATTCTCTCTAAGTTTAACCAAGAACAGTTATATCCATTGTGTTTGCCTTTGGTTCCGGCCTTGGTATTTGTCTCTCAACTCTAATCATATATTGCTCACTCTCTATTTTCCATCCAGTCTCATCTGTCCAATCTCTACCTCCTCCATCACTCTTGCTTTTCTACTCAATTCCGTGTACACCGTCATCAACTCATTATCATCTACAATTCTCCTTTCCTATCTCTGTGTACTTTGACACTGTACCTTTTCCTTATAACACCTTGATCTGTGTTTCAATCTAATTCTATATGTCTACCTACTTCTCGCTATCTTTATCATTTTTTCCTGTCCATCCAAATTCTGTATTGCTTTTATTGCTTCGATGACCAGTCGCTTGCCTCTATCCATTATGATACAGGAGGTGTTACCACGTCTCAAGAGGCGTGTTTATGGGTGTTGTTGTTGCCATACTGTACAACTCCAAGACGTCCTTTATGTAGCGACTCTGTTGTAATAAGAGGATACATGATTTACGGACATGTCTCATCTAGGTACCAAGTACGATGACTCTCCAAGATCAGAAATCCAAAAGTGCTCACATACTGCCCCAAACTCCTATAGTACAAACATGTTGTCCGAAACAAGGAGCATGTCATCCAGGTAAATGATAATGATGAGGATCTCATGCTTATCCTCCCAGCAATAGATATTGTAGTCTCACTTGTTCCATTCAAACTCCAAGAAATGTACTGTGCATCTAATTTCTGGTTCTAGGCATGGAATGCTTAGCAGAGGCCCTAAAGCAACTTATGAAGATGACGAACAAGTTGTTCATGGTCATCTGCTCTGACTATTCCATGTAGATTCCTTCCCCCAAGTCACCATTCCAGACAGCTATCTTGATATCTATGTGGTCAATCTTGAATGGATTCATTGATCCATGAAAGAGGTATGTGTGTACAAAGGCAAACTTTGCAATTGGTATAAGAAGTTCAAATGTTTCCAATGCCTTTTTTGTAATGAAGTGTCCCTTTTTTTAGGCATACTTGAGATCTTCTTTGAGTTCTATCCGTATCTATGTTTTTTTTTTTTGGAAATTGAACTCGTGGGTTTGATTGACTTTTCTGAAGTGCAAGGATACAAGGAGGAGGTAGAGGAGCAAGTGAGAAAGCAAACGTGCTCCACATGCCAAGGGCATACTTTGCTTGCATATGCACATGGTATCCCATACACACCATGCAAATGTGAATGTTCTTTCTCAGTGCATAGTGTGTGTAATATGCAATATGCTGAAGAGTTGTCAACAAGGCAAGTTCCTAGCATGGACGTAATCAACAATGGGAGCACATCCGGAAACCATACACTTCAACATGCTTATAACACATTTGGTGGCATATGTAACAAAACAAACACACCTAGTGCCAAAAGGCATTCAGCTTGGATAATAGTTTTTCCAAAGATAAGATTAATTGTTCATTTGGAGGATCGACACCTAGCACTTCTTGTACTTGGCTCTGGGTGTAAGTGTCATTCCTGTGGCACACGGCCTGAGGCTACGGTCTAGAGAAGAGCGCTGACACAATGGAAACTGCTGACAGTCCAAGGGAATTTCACCCAAGGATCACGATCACCCCTAATGAATTGATTATGCCGTTGGTGCGACCTAGTTACCCAGGTGCTTTCGCTCAAGGTCCTAGGGGCTCCTGCCCTCTAAGCATTCTTCTTCCTTGGTGTGAGAGCCGAACAAATTAAGTCAGCACTCTCACACGAGCAAGGTTACAACCACCTTAGCAGTTCATATCAAGCTCAGTCTCAAGAGCACGACTCACACAAGAGACATCAAGTGAAGGTGTAGTTGAGACAATGGCAAGTACAAGGCATAAATAGCTGAGGAGTGCCTTTGGTTGCTGAACCGCGCACGCCTCGGCTAAGCCAAAGCGCACGTGCCTTGGCCGATGTCACTCCTTATGTTAAGGAGGTCATCCCCACAATCAGGGAAGCCATCCCCTGATCCAGGGCACATCTTGCATCTTCCAATCCGACCGTTGGATCAGCCCAAAACTTGGATAGCTGACGGTTTGACACCTTCTCTTTCCATCGATACAGTCAGATTGACAATCTGGATAGCCATCCTCAGAAACCCAGGGGACTTATCCTTGAACAAGGATAGTGCATGCCTGGTCTGCTGGACCGGACCCAGGGAACGTGCTCCACATGAGCAGTGCATGCCTGGTCCATCCACTACTTACCAATTCTCGAGACTAGTGGCCAAGGGGTATTCAAATAACAACAATCTCTCCCTTGCACCTCTGGCCACTTGTCCTATCTTCGGTCTTCGCCACTTGCGCTCTTCGTGTCGATACCCTGTCTTCATGCGAGGTGGTGTTCTCGGTCAAGGGGTTTCGTCAACATGTCTGCCCGGTTGAGCTTGGACGCAACGTGCTCCAGCTCCACCACTCCCTTAGCAACCAGGTCACCACTGAAGTGGTACCGAACTTCAATGTGTTTAGTCCTTCGCGTCAAGGTGCCGTTTTCGTACATGTCGATGGCAGACTTGTTATCTACCTTGACCACCATTGCGGCCAATAGAGGTGCTCGTATCTCTTGGAGCAGGCTACGCAGCCACATTGTCTCCTTGTACGCTTCCACTAGAGCAATGTACTCTTCTTTTGCTGTGGAGAGGGAGACACAGTCCTGCTTGCGGCTCGCCCATGACACGGCTCCTCCATTCAGCACGCATACGTAGCCCGATGTGGACTTGCGGTTGTCGACATTCCCGGCCCAATCTGCATCGGTGTACACCATGAGCCGCAAGGATTCCGACTATGGCAGCGCACCGCACTAGATGTTCAGGTGCCGCGTGCCCTTCAGGTAGCACAAGATCCACTTCACAGCTTGCCATTGTTGTGGCCTAGGGTTGGCCACATACTTGCTCACCTGCCCCATAGTGTGGCAGATGTTGGGGCAAGTTGCGACCATCACATACATTAGACTGCCAACGCCAGACTGATATGGCATGCCTGCCATGTCGGCCTGCTCTGCTTTGTTGGTAGGAGCAGCAGCTGAGGTTAGAATGCAATCTACTGCCATGGGGGTGCTGACGGGTTTGCAGTCATCCATGTCGTACTGCTTGAAAATGTGGTGAATGTACTTGGTCTGGTTGAGCCTGATGATGCCGGCTGAGCAATTCTGCATGACACTGATGCCTAGGTTGTACTCAAGATGTCCCAAGTCTTTCATCTCCAACCGGCTGCTCAGCTGCATCTTGATTTTCTTTACCTACTTTGTTGATGATTCGCAGATGATGAGGTCATCAACGTAAAGAGCCACCAAGACGAGGCCATCCTTGTCCTCTCGTACGTACATACTGAGGTCGTTCTCGTAGTGACCATACAAGGACCCCTCCATGAAGGTGTCCATCTCCTTCTACCAGCACCTCGAGGCCTATTTCAGCCCATACAATAACTTGACGAGCTTGCAAACGTTTCTGGGTGGTACATCCACCCTCTCAAGCACCTCCATCACTACTTCTTTTTCCAGTATTCCGTAGAGAACGGTTGTCTTTACATCTCTCATGAACCTCTATGTTCTTGGTTGCTGCTGTTGCGAGGAGAGACCAGATCATCACAAAGGTGACGACGAGCGCGTACGTCTTGTCGTATTCCCTCTTCAGCCGTTGCGAAAAACCCTTGGCCACCAGTCGCGACTTGTGGTGGTCCATGGTCCCATATTGCTTCAAATTCTTGACCATGACCCACTTGCACCCTAAAATGTGGTCGCCTACGTGCTGGTCCACCAGCTTCCATGTCGTGTTCTCCTTGTGCGAGGCCAACTCGCTTTTGATGGCCACCTTCTACTTGGCCCCATCTGGTAGAGCAAGGGCTTCTGCCATTGTGGACAGCTCTCCCTGAGCCACAAAGGCATACCTGAGACTAGTCCATTCGCCGGTTGTAGCATCGCACATCCCTGGCGAGAAAGATAAGCACGAATTCTGCCTTATTGGCTGTTGTTGCGACGGCTGCTACTGTTGTTCATGCTGCTGCTCCTCTTGCTGCTCCGGTTCTCTTACCACAGATTCTCCCTTGGTGGAAGAGTCCTCATCATGAGAGGAGGAGGAGTCTGACTCAACGTCAGAGTCCTATGTTACAGCTCTCCCCGAAGCTACCGCTCCTCTTGGCTTTGCTGCCATGTTGATGCTCCACCCCTGTGGTACCTCATGACATGTCTCCAATAGAGCCAACCATTCACCCGGCTTGAGCATTTGCTTGTCCTTGAACTGCTGCTCTGCTCCTACTATAGCCTTGTTGAATTCCACGTCTTCACTACTAATCACTTTCTTGCCTTGTAGGTCCACGAGCGTGTAAGAGCATTGGGCACTGTCGTACCTCAAGAGTAGGCATTTGTTGGCCTATGGATCCAGCTTACTGGTGTTGGAATGATGCTCCTCACCATGGCAGGAGTGACTCCAAAAAGGAACACCAAAAAGACAAGCCTTAGTGGCTTATTGATTAATGGTGTCCACCTCTAGAGGCACGGGCCCGGGTTTAAGTCCCACAAGATGAAATTATGCCCTGCCTCTAGGGAGGTGCAAAATAGATGCCAGGAAGCTAGCTCAACCTCTAGAATTCCTCTTTAAGTTTCTAGAAGGCCAGGTGAGGGTCCATGAAGGTGGCACACCTTCTAGAAGGGGTGACTTGTCCTACAAGGCATCTAGAGGTGTTTTGGTCTTCTGGACACCTTTTATCCTACTAGAAGCAAGTTGAGGAATCTAGGAAGGGGCAGAAGCTTCTAGAGGAGGGAAGGGACGCCTTCCCAGGTGGGAAAAGGACAGCCTGCCAAGGAGCACTCTAGAAGCCATAGAACCTGCTAGGAAGCGCCAACTCCGGCATGCTTCGGTGTTCAAGAAAGCTTAGATCAGTGGCTTTAAAATGCCACTGCTTGTGAGCCTTGATTAAGTGTTCATTCCCAGTCAACTGAGGCTAAAACTATTGCCACGCTCTCTAACCAGATTTTGCCATCCTTGGAACCAGTTGCCTCCACAGTTTCAGTCTCTCCAAAAACAGTTGGTGGTGTGAACCAGCCACTGCTAGGGACCCTCCAGGGTGCACACTCACCCTCAGGCCAACAAAGGGTTATGGGCCCATGCCTCTAAGGGGTTCAAAGCCAGCTTGATTTCACGCTTCCAACAGCAAGACATGGCAACCAACGAGCAAGAGAGCAGCCGCACTGTCCTTAAGTTTGATGGGACAGGCTTTGCCTTGTGGAGGTGACAGTTTGAGGTCTTCCTCGACGACAAGGGACTGCTTGAGCTCGTAAAAGGTGATGAGACTTCTCCACTGGAGACTACAATGGCTGAGGTGAAGGAGGCATACAAGAAGCGCAACAAAAAGGTATTGGCGCTCCTTGTGTCCGCGTTATGCCCACCACAACTTGGGCACATCCAAGGATGCACCCTGGCCGCGGACGCATGGTCAAAACTCTGCTCCATCTACCAATCAAGCAACCTTGCCAATCAGCTCTTCATCTTCAAACGGCTTGTCACCCTCCGAGCCAACGAAGGCGACAAAATCATGGAGATCATGCGGCAGATTGAGTCCCTCGCAGCGGAGTGCGTGGCCACGGGTTGGGAGGTCGACTCTCATTTGCAAGCTATGATCCTCCTTCTGGCCTTGCCGGACAGTGGAGTCCTATGAGCACAGTCCTAGGTGGCTGGCCTTCCGACGAGCTGAAGTACCCAAAGGTTGCTGAGTACGTGCGCAATGAGTGGATGCAACGTGGCGGTCGAGAGAGTACAGCGGCATCAACTTCAGCTTACACAGTTCATCCTCAAAGTGGAGGCCGAGGCGACAAGTGGAAGGGTGCCAAACAGGGCACCAAGAAAGGTGACAAGAAGGGGGAGTGCTTTAACTGCGGCAAGGAGGGCCACTACGCGTGCAACTGTCCCAAGAAGAAAACAGATCAGTCGCAGCAGGGCGGGAAGAAAGATGAGTACGCCCTTATGGCGTACAACTCCACCAACTTGAAGGATTCGGGAGTTGCCGTCATCGACTCCGGATCAGGCCGCCACACGCAATGCAACAGGGCGACATTTTTCACCTACGGTGCCTCGGAGAGACGCATGACGGTGGCCAATGGAAAAACAGAGGTGGCCGCCAGTGAGGGTAACGTCCGCATTGAGTCAGTTGTGGATGGCAAACCTGTCACGAGCACAATCTACGATGTGCTGCATATGCCCAACTTTGGGACAAACTTGCTCTCCATCAGCCGCCTTACCGACAAGGGACTTGAGGTGCTCTTCACAAAGAAGGAGGCCGTCATCCGCAAAGAGGGAAAAGGCGAGGTGATTGCACGTGCCAAGAGGGAGGAGGACTTGTACCTGGTACGCGCGAAGATCCTCAGCAGCCGGGTGGGGTCCAACGCCGCCAATCTTGCAACAAAGGACGGAGGAGACCTGGATCTATGGCACCGCCAACTCTGCCACATTTCTCCATCAACAGTGAAGGAGATGGCTAAGAGGGAAGTGGTACGGGGTCTCCAAATTTGCGGCCTTGATGGACCCAAGGAGACCGTGTGTGAGCCATGCATCATTGGTAAATCAACTTGGCAGCCGAGGAGACGCGTGCATCGGCAAAACTGGCTGTGGTACACACAGATGTGTGTGGACCACTTGAGAGCTCCATTGGCGGAGCTCGCTACTTCCTCACCTTCATCGATGACCACAGCCGGAAACTCTACCTCTACCTAATGAAGCGGAAGAGTGAGGTCCTTGCATGCATGCAAGAGTTTGTGGCTAATGTGGAGCGGCAAACAGAGTTGAAGGTGAAGGCGTTCCGGAGTGACAACGGCGGTGAATATGCGAGGTGCCTTGGGTGGATGAAGAGCAAGGGGATTGAGTGGCAGAAAACAACTCCACACTTCCCACAACAGAATGGCGTCGCAGAGAGAGCGAATCACACAATCCTTAACATGGTGCGATCCATGTTGAGCGACGCCGGCCTTACACAAAGGTATTGGGCGGAGGCGGCAAGGACAGCAGCGTACATCACAAATCTCATGCCGACCAAGCCGCTGAAGGACAAGGAGAGCAATGTGTGGAAGACGCCACAGGAAGTGTGGAACGGGAGGAAGCCGGCGGTGGGTCACCTCCGCACGTTTGGTTGCGTTGCACATGCAATGGTGCAGGCACGCGAGGGACGGAGCAAGCTGGACTCGCGTACCCGCCGGTGTATTTTCCTTGGATATGAGAGCGGAAGCAAGGCGTATCGGCTCTTTGACCTAAGGAGGCAGCAGATTGTGGGGACTCGCGACGTCATGTTCGACGAGAAAAGCCGTTGGACAGACAAGGAGGCAGGTCTCTGCAAGAGGGGGGAGTGGATGCCACTCCTTGAGGGGGAGACGCCGGAGGACGTGAATGAGGATGATATCCTCGCATCACCACCAACCGGAGAGTATTGCTTGACGGATGGAGGAGCGGCAGACTTTATTTCGGCCAGTTCGGATGAGGAATCCGAAGCACCGGAGATGGACGTGGAGGTGGGGAGTCAACAGATGTCTCCAAGGTCTCCAAGAGAGGGGGAGCAGGCGCTTGGAGAGGATGGCGCCAAAAGGGGACAGCAACAACAATAACCGCCTCAAGAGCCCCGCACAAGTAACCGTGTGCAAAGAAGGACAAAAAGGTATGATGCCGACAAGGGAATTTGGACAGGGTTTGCACAAGC
>SZWC01000975.1:103244-141796 GCA_023375785.1 Penium margaritaceum
GGAGGAGCGGCAGACTTTATTTCGGCCAGTTCGGATGAGGAATCCGAAGCACCGGAGATGGACGTGGAGGTGGGGAGTCAACAGATGTCTCCAAGGTCTCCAAGAGAGGGGGAGCAGGCGCTTGGAGAGGATGGCGCCAAAAGGGGACAGCAACAACAATAACCGCCTCAAGAGCCCCGCACAAGTAACCGTGTGCAAAGAAGGACAAAAAGGTATGATGCCGACAAGGGAATTTGGACAGGGTTTGCACAAGCCTTCTTCACGAAAGAGGAGCCTCAATCTGTAAAGGAGGCACTGCAGCGGAAGAATGGGGTTGAGTGGGAGGGAGCAATAAAATCTGAGCTTGCCTCCCACGAGGAGAACGGCACTTGGGAGCTGGTTGACCGGCCGGAGGGCGAGAAGATCATCGGCTCCAAGTGGATCTTCCTGAAGAAGCTCACAAAGGAGGGGAATGTGGAGCGGTACAAGGCGCGACTGGTGGCGAAAGGATATGCCCTGAGAAAAGGGGAGCACTACGACGAGACCTTTGCACCAGTTGCCAAGTTTGCCTCCATCCGTACTATCCTCTCGGTGGCAGCGGCACGCGACTACGAAATCCACCAAATCGATGTGAAAACCACGTTCCTTAATGGCAACATGGACAAGGAAGTCTACATGGAGGTGCCATAGGGGGTGGATGCGCCGCAAGGGAAGGTGTGCCGGCTTCACAGGGCGCTCTATAGACTGAAGCAAGCTCTGCTCATGTGGTACCTCAAGATGGATAGTTTCATGGGTAAGCTTGGCTTCAAGCGCTACGAGGCCGATCACAGCGTGTACATGCGTAATCAGCCAGGACTCCACCACATTGTCGTCCTCTACGTGGATGATCTCATCCTTGTGTCTTCGGATGAGGGGGAGCTCAAGAGCCTGAAGCAACAACTTGGCGTCCGGTTCATGATGACAGACATGGGCGAGCTTGAGTACTACCTTGGAATCACCATCAAGAGGGACCGCAAAGCACGCACGCTGGAGATGGGTCAAGAAAAATATGTGCAGGAGGTGCTCCACCGCTACAACATGGAGGAGTGCAACCCCATTGGCACACCTATGACAATGACATATGAGCTGAGCTTGAGCATGGGCCCGAGCACGGAGGACGAGAAGGCGGAGATGGCTGGAGTACCGTACCAGTCCGCAGTTGGCAGCATAATGTATGCCATGGTGGCGATGTGGCCTGACCTTGCCTTTGCTGAAGACATGTGAGCCGCTATGTTGCTGATCCGGGGCCGCTACATTGGCAAGCGGTGAAGAGAATCCTCCGCTACTTGAAGGCAACGACACATTCGCGACTTGTGTTTGGAGGGGGAGCGTGGACTGACTCCGTCGAGCTGGTTGGCTACTCTGATGCTGACTGGGCAGGTGATGTTGATGACCGCAAGTCAACATCAGGCTATGTTTTTGTGCTTGGTGGTGCAGCGGTGTCTTGGGCAAGCCAGAAGCAGGATAGTGTGGCTCTATCCAGCACTGAGGCAGAGTATATTGCGTTCGCGGAAGCCGCAAAGGAGGCACTATGGCTGCGGCGATTGCTGAAGGAGATTGGGGTGCCGCAAAAGAAGCCAATGGCACTCAATGTTGACAACATGAGTGCCATCAGCCTGACCAAGAACCCTGTGCTACACCGTAGGACCAAGCACATAGAGATCCGGCATCACTTTGCACGAGACCTTGTTACAAAGGGTATTGTGGTGCTTGTGCATTGCGGCACAAAGCACATGCTTGCCGATGCCCTGACAAAGGCGCAACCCAAGGACAGGCATGATGCTACTTGTATGGAGCTTGGGCTTTCCCAAGCCTCTTGAGTTGCACGCTGAGCATGGACAACTGCCATGGGTGACGCGCAAGGGGGAGATTGTTGGAATGATGCTCCTCACCATGGCAGGAGTGACTCCAAAAAGGAACACCAAAAAGACAAGCCATAGTGACTTAGTGGTTAATGGTGTCCACCTCTAGAGGCAGGGGCCCGGGTTCAAGTCCCACAAGATGAAATTCTGCACTGCCTCAAGGAAGGTTGAAAATAGATGCCAGGAAGCTAGCTCAACCTCTAGAGTTCCTCTTTAAGTTTCTAGAAGGCCAGGTGAGGGTCCAGGAAGGTGGCACACCTTCTAGAAGGGGTGACTTGTCCTACAAGGCATCTAGAGGTGTCTTGGTCTTCTGGACACCTTCCNTAGGAAGGGGCAGAAGCTTCTAGAGGAGGGAAGGGGCGCCTTCCTAGGTGGGAAAAGGACAGCCTACCAAGGAGCACTCTAGAAGCCATAGAACCTGCTAGGAAGCTCCAAATCTGGCATGCTTTGGTGTTCTGGAAAGCTTAGATCAGTGGCTATAAAATTCCACTACTTGTGAGCCTTGATCAAGTGTTCATTCCCAGTCAATTGAGGCTAAAACTATTGCCACACTCTCTGACCAGATTTTGCCATCCTTGGAACCAGTTGCCTCCACAGTTTCAGTCTCTCCAAAAACAGTTGGTGGTGTGAACCAGCCACTGTTAGGGACCCTCGTGGGTGCACACTCACCGTCAGGCCAACAAGTGGCACCCTCTCTTGTCAGCTTCTTGTCATAGGCATGGTAGCCGAAAATTCGCAGATATGAAACATCTGGCTTCTTGCCCGACCATGCTTTTTGTGGGGTTATTGGTGGCAGCTTCTTTTTCCCCTTTCATTGAAGGGCTGATATAGGTTTGAGGTTCATTATGTAGGCCGCTGTCCTAGTAGCCCCGGCCTTCAACCTTTTTGGCAATTTTGCTTCATAGAGCATCGTTCTTACCATCCCGATAATGGTTTCGTTGAGCCGTTCAGCGACACTGTTGCTCTTGGGCGACTCAGGTACCGTTCTCTCTTGCCGTATCCCCTTCTCCACAAGCCAGCTCTCACAAGACTTGTACTCCTTGCCGTTATCATAATGAAGGGCCTTGATCTTCTTGCGGGTCTACCGCTCAACCATTGCGACAAAGTGCTACAGATGCTCCTTTACCTCACTCTTCTGCTTCATGAAGTACGTCCAGATTTTTATAGTATTGTCATCGGTGAAGGTGAGGAAACACCTGCAGCCTCCGACTGAGACTGTCCGCATTGGCCCGCACACGTCAGTGTGGACCAACTCCATAGGTTCACTTGCAAGATTTCCGTGCTTGTTCCCTTTGCGCCCTTTCCTCCTAGCCTTACCCATGAGGCATGCCTTTCATACGTTCTTACCCTTCCCTACACCCTCTCCCTTCCCGAAGGCCAAGCCTTGCACTAGCTTGTGCTTGCCCATTGTCTCCATCGTGGAGTGAGCGGCATGGGTTAAGCGCTTGTGCCAAAGTTCTTGGCCACAGTTCGCTTCCGATGCTGTGGCAGCCACAGCAATTGCTTCAGGTTGGATGGGTGCCGCAGCTTCCATTGTGTTTTTGAAATCTGGTGCTCTTGATGCGCGGCTGCTTTCTGCCTCTACCACCTGATTGCCCCCGGAACTCATGGATGCCCAAGCTTCGGCAGAACCTGCCACCTTGGTTTGGAGGATGTAGAGGTCGTCCACGCGTGGAACCTCGGCCACCACACTCTTTGTAGCGTTCTATGTTTTCACCGCCAACGGGGAAAGGATGACGGCCATGTTCTTGTTGAAGATGACAGCCATGTCTCGGTCAGCAAAATTGCCGACAGAGAGTAGCTTGGTAGCAAAGTTGGAAAGATAGACTGCCTTGGTGAGCTTGAAGTCATCCTCTTGGCCATTCACCTAGATGGTGACCACCTTGTCACCCACCCCTTCCGCTTGGTCCACCCTCTCGATAGCACAACAAAAGTTGAGGTGGCAGGTCACATGGAGATGAATCCCCGTTTGTCGTTGGTGGAATGGTGATTTGTGCCAGAGTCAAGTAGAAAGGCCCCAGCCTTAAGGAGTACATTTCCAGCGCCACTTATGCTATGTGCCATGAGTGCTGTGGGTTGCTTCCAACCCTTGCCTCCCTTGTCACTCTTCTCTCCCTCTCCCTTGACCCCTTCCATCTTAGGATTACGTGCCTTGTGCCCTGCCTTGCCACAGTTATGGCAGTTTCCAGGCCGTCGCTTACCCTTCCCCTTCCCGCCTGCCCCCAGGTGCTGCCCTGAGTTGCTAGTGTCGCTGCTGCTTGTTGCGCCCTTAGCATAGGATGCAATGTTGGCCTAGCTATGACTACGCCGCATAGTCCCATTGTGGATATACTTCGAGATGTTGGAGTACTTCACGTGGTCCTCTGGCTAGCCACCAATCATACTAATCATGTGGCCCCAGCTTGGCGGAAGAGCCGTGAGGGGAATCATCCCGTGAATGTCGGCTTCAAGGCTCCATCCCATGTTGCTAGCTTGCTGAAAGAGAGTCTCAAACTGGTGGAAGAATTTTAGGACGTCCTCAGCATCAATCAGCTGCATCCTAAGCAACGTGCGGAGGATGAACAAATGGTTGGCGAGGGAGTCACTTTGGTAGATCTTGCAGAGTTTCTTGTATGCCTCAGTTGCATTTGTGAAGCTCGAGATATGAGAGAGCAGATGTTGCTCCAGTGCTGAGACCAGAATGACCATGCATTTCTTGTTGGCTTGCTTCCACAGTGCCAGCTCCTCTGGTTAAGATGAAAGTGGTTGGACAGCCTCCCCTATGAAGTAGCAGAGGAGATCACGATCATTGACTATGATATCAAACTGCCACTTCCAGAGAGAGAACCCTGTCCCATCGAATTTAGGGAAAGGCGCATGAATGCCACTCTCTACCTCTACTATGGACGTCACAGCTCTTGTGGTGGCCAAAGGTGTGCTAGTCGACAAGCCTTCCTGGACGACACTCTTGCCTTTATCCTCAACGCTAGGTGGAACCATCGTACCTGCGGTTGAGTCGGATCCGCTTCGGTTGAGGCCGCTCTGCTACACTTGCCATTGATGCCGATATTAGGCCGATGGAACCGATGTCAGGCTCATGAGAGTTCTTGGACAGAGGGCTGATGAGGAGCACCTGTAGGTGTGATAGAGCGTCTGTGCTTTTCACGTTTGTAGAGCTTCTTGGAAACCTGTATGCTTTTTGCAACTAAGTCACACACTAGGCGTGAGCCCATAACCCTTTTGTCATTCATGAGTCACGCGGCCTGAGGCTGCGCTCTAGAGAACAGTGCCGACAGAATGGCAACTGCCGACCGTCCAAGGGAATTTCACCAAAGAATCATGATCACCCCTTATGAATTGACTATGCCTCTGGTGAGACCTAGTTACCCTGATGTTTTTTCTAAAGATCTTAGGGGCTCCTGCCCTCTAAGCCTTCTTCTTCCTTGGTGTGAGAGCCCAAAAAATCAAGTGAGCACTCTCACACGAGCAAGATTACAACCACCTTAGCAGTTCATATCAACCTTATTCTCAAGTGCACAGCTTAAACAAGAGACATAAAGTGAAGGTGTAGCTGAGACAATGGTAAGTACAAGGCATGAATAGCGGAGGAGTGCCTTTGGCAGCCAAAGCGCGTACGCCTCTGCTAAGCCAAAGTGCGCGCGCCTCGGCCAATGTCATTCCTTAACCTAAGGAGGTCATCCCCTCAATCAGGGAAGCCATCCCGTGATCCAAGGCACATCTTGCATCTTCCAGTCCGACCGTTGGATCAGCCCAAAACTTGGACAGCTGACAGTTTGACACCTGACTTTCCATTGGTACTGTCAGATTAACAATCTTAGTAGCCATCTTCAGAAACCCAGGGGACTTATCATTGAACAAGGACAGTGCATGCCTGGTCTGTTGGACCGGACCCAGGGGACTTGCTCCACATTAGCAGTGCATGCCTGGTCCGTCCATTACTTACCAATTCTGGAGACTAGTGGCAAAGGGGCATTCCAATAACAACACTAAGTAAAGCTCATGTTTTATGTGCAACAAGAGCATAGGGTTTGTGTGCAATTAACTTGTAGCAATCTAGAGGAGACGTAGGCAAGAGCCAACACCAACTAGCCAGATAGTATAAATACCATGGACTATACTCATTATAATTACCTTGTGATTTCCAATGAATTTTAATTCCGAGCTCGAAATTATCTCTGAGGACCTCTTTTTACGACAGTTGTGCCCTTTACATGTAAAGGCTTAATCTTTAGAGAGATTTCACTATCACATTTGGTCAGAGTAAGAGCTACATACAGGACAAAAGCACTCTCAGAGCTTTACAACCTTCAAGGAGCCGAAGATATGGTCTACATTAGACAACGTTAACAATGAAGGAGAGGGAGATAACTGGACTTGACTTCAAACCAATCCAAGGGCTGACCTCTAGAATATCTATTTGTATTTCTAGAGCATCCACATGGCCTACAATGCATGAGTGGAAGATAACATGTGACTGCCGACAAGCATTTTGAAGATGTTAGATTTTCATTCGAAACTACCCAGTTGCTGGAATTGTTTTCATTGTCACTTGAATGATGTCAAAAGTTTCTTAAGATCTCCATGGTCAAAACCATGAGAGTTAAAACGCAGGCTGTATAGCACATTGAAATCCTCAAACCAGAATATAAGCGGCTTCATTGGTGGATGGCTCACTTGCACGATGGATCGAATGTTGGACAGGTTTGGGTTATCTAGTGAAGGCTTCGGGAAAGAACAAAGGCAAAGACTCCAAAACCGTTCAATCCCTTAGTGAAAATTGTGAGTGTACGAACCTGGCTATTTGCTATGAATAGCTAATTTGGAACTAGGGGTCATCCTCAAGAGAATGATGTTGTACATCTGTTATTCACGGTGACATTGCCACATACAGTAGGATTCATGTCGTGGAGGGAGTTACATATGCTGGCAACTTCAGTCGAAGATTGGAGTGTGGATGTTGCAACATGTCATGTTGTAGTAGCCAGGTATGAGACAAGCTGAAGCTTATGTGCAGAAGTGATGGGAAACGTTTGAGGAAGTTAGTCTCATCTTTTGAATAATTCCATGGTTGTACGCAAAAACCAGATGTAGCTGAAGTAGATTAGCTTAGTTTAGGAGTATGGACATTGGTTCTTGGTGTCGTACTTGTAGATTGATAACACAAGAAAGTTGGAGATGGTGGATATGAAGTGAGAGATTCACTACATGTTCACACGGAGTAGAATCATGAGTTTTAGGCACTATTGAGTAGGTTGACATGCTATGCTACCATCAGGAGGATTTCTGTGAGAGGTAGGAGAATTTATAGTGTTCAACACAGCACTTTGAGCTGAAATTGTGGAGTTTGGCACAATGTAAGGAGGATAGTACTAGAACAAGCCACGTGCTCCACATTGTTGCATTTACAAGTGTCAAAGAATTTGTACTTCTATCATTTCACTTCCAATCACAAATCTAGCCACATCTGCAGAAAGCTCACGTCATCCTCTCCTTACCCTTCAACTTTCAAATTCATGCAACACTTGCATTTACAACAATGTGCAAAAGTAGAAAAGTGGTATAGTTCAGGCCACAACTGACCAGAACGAGGAAAGTGACACACTCTGGGCTGAGGAGCCTGGTATGGCAAAAGATGGAGGGCTGAGAGAGAGGTTGTCTCTCTCTCTCCCAACTCTCCTCTATGTCCTAAATGGCGGGACAAGGTATGGCTGTGGGCAAGCCTCATAAGGCGTCCCCCTAATCTATCAATTTGCAAAACTGCATACTCTTCCCTATTCATGATAAGATGGACATGAGCTGAACATATTCCGGTGCGGTTTGCGAAAGTTAACGGAATGGCTCTTGTTGCAAGGACTTAGAGTACAAGCACTGGTTCCTCTCGATCTCCAATGCTAACATGGTATTTGCACAACAAACGGACGGGATACCAAGGACCGAGAGATCAACAGAATAATAGATCAATGGTGGGCGGCCATGGGGAGAGCGACAGTCTAAGTAAACTCGTCAATCAACCGAGAGTGCGAGCAGTGGCTCCTCTTGCATTGACAAATGCTGAGGACGCTTGGTGTTCACCAGTATGGGATACCCGAGACTGGCATTCGATACAAGTGCGACTGCCAAAGAACAGACACCAGAGTACCGGACACTATGAGGCTCAATGAAGCAGCTTGGTACTTTCTATTTCTTACCTCTAGACTAGCATGAATAGGCAGTAACTTCATTTATACGTTGCTTTGTCGATAGTCAACCATTTTGAGCGTACAGTGTATTGTTGGAATTCGTAAGAGATAGGTGGTGTATTGGTGTATAGTGTGTAGCTGCTTGTTAATCATCCACTGTGTAAAACCAGGCACACGTGTCACTGTCGTATGTGACTAACTCTTTCGTGTATAGAAGGAAGTATATGAGTCTCAAGACACTTTAAAGGTCCTAGAAGCAAATCTAATTTCTACATAATGTATCTAGGTAGGTAGTACAGTAATGGAGAGGTTTTCAAGAAACTGATTTTTTACGGTGATGACTATGCCACGGAAGGCCTACAACATGTGCATAATCTTTTTCAAAAAGGGGTCGTGGGGCCAGGTGTCTGATCCACCCATGGAAATGTTTTCAGTGAAAACCAATGATTCACAACAGCAACGAAAGTATGTGTCCTCGAAAGGCATGAAAGCCATTCAAGACACGTTATAAAAGAATCAATGATGTTGAACTTAGGGATGTGCTTACAGCCTTCAACACCAAAAAACGAAAAAAGGGAACAAGACTGGAAGACAGCATCACCCACCACAAATACCTTGCCGCCAAAACCATTGCAATCGGTGAACCCATTTTTGACCGAATCATAGCTCTAACTCTTTTTTCTGGACTCCTTGTAAGATTCAAAGGAATCATCCTTGGGCTCCAGACATACAAAGATCAAGGAAGCTCAGTGACCTCTTAACCGAGAGCTATCTAAGAGGCCATGACTACTGCCACCGATGCCGTAGCCCCAACAGCAACAGCGGCAATACAAGCTACCAAAGATTTTACGTTCACCTTGGAGAAGGCCATTGAATAGCTATCTAAATGGGAATATCTATACGTTAAGGAGAATGGTAGAGAAGTTACTTTGGGAGCCAAGTACAAAAGTCAAACAAAGAAATTTGCAAGTTATGGACATGGATGGCCAAAATTCAAGGTACTATGCCATCCTAATCAACACGCCATCCACAAGCACAACAAGCATACTGCTCTCCACCTTTTGTGCCTCCTAAAGATAAAATCCATTTGACCCTTGGACATAAGGGACACATTCAACTAGATTGTCTAAATAAGAGACAACAAAAACGATTCCAGGGAGGCCAATAACAATTTCCTAGCCAGAATGGATATCCCACAACATCAGATGACAAGGAAAACAAAGCTTCAATCATATGAAGGTTTCTTGCAGACATTTAAGGTCTTGTGGGAGACATTAGTCAAACCGCACAACCCATCAAGCAAGAGCATGAGGGTCATCAAAATGTAAATCTATCAACCGGCCGGAGTCAACTAACTAAAAAACAAGGCCAACATAATGGCACTTGCTATCTGTTCCTAGTCCTGCAACTAGGAGGAGATATCACCCTTAGAATCACGGTTCCACATTGAGTAGTTCATGAGAATCACTTCCTTGCATTGTGACCTTAGCACCTTGTCACTTTCGCGCAAGGACCTAACTCCCATGGCTTAGACAAAGCAATTCTTCTCAATTGTTTGCCTCTAGTGGACAACTTTGTAAGGAGTCTCAAAGGTAAGAATTGTAATCAATGACAAGCAACTGATAGGTACTGATAGTCCTAGAGCCACCCTCTAGCCTAGGCGCGCTGTGACTCCTTGGATGAGCCACTTTGGGGGCAATTTGGATTGTATCATCCCCTCTGCCTACATGGTACTCTTTCAGACCGCCAAGTAGCACCAGCCACCAGGTGGGACCTTGGAATATTCTAAGATGTCTCTTAGAACCTTACTGTCCCCCTTTTGGTTACAAAGAAAATTAGCCATTCGGCTGGGATTTGACCTAGTGACCTCTCGCTCCACAGACTAACTCTGGGATGTCTAGGCCACAAGAAGTTGTCCTAACTAGTGTCTCCTGGGTATAACATCCATTTTAGACCAAGGGCACGTGCTCCAAAGGAGCAGTGCATACCTTGTCTATCTCGACCAGACTTAGGGAATTACTTCAAGGGAGCAATGCATGCCTAGTCCGTCCTGTGCCTGTCCAAAAATCAGTTCTGGTCAAGGGGCATATCAGGTCAACAAACTCTCCCTTCCACCTCTGTCCATTTTCTGTGAGATATATCCTCTCGTGCTGTCTTGACCTTAGTCGTCGTCGGCCACGTTGACACACCAAAACCTCAGGTACCTGCAGAATTCAACTCATTGTTAAGCGCCTTTGTCATGCAATCTGCGAGCATCTTCATAGTCTCCACATATTCCAGGTCCACAATCTCCTTTGCGACCACGTTGCTTGGGTAGTGGTACCTGATGTCGATGTGCTTGATCCGACGTGAGATGACGTTATCCTAGGCCATTTTCATGGAAGTCTTGTTGTCGATGTAGACCTCCGTTGCTTTTGTCTATGTCACTTTCATGTCAGCAAGAAAACTGCATAGCCACTGTGTCTCCTTGTATGCCTCTGACAGCGAGATATACTTTGCCTTTATTGTAGAGATGGAGAAACAGTCTTGCTTTGTGCTCACCCAAGAGACTGCACCACTGTTCAAGAGGCACACAAAGCCAGAGGTGGACTTTCTATCATCGATTCTTCCTCCGTAGTTGGTGTCCGTATAGCACACTAGCCATAATGGGTCAGATCCCTCTTGGCTTTCAAATAGGAGTTCCATGTGACGTGTCTTCTGCAGATAACGCATGACGCGCTTGATGGCTTGGGAGTGTTGTGGCCCTAGATAAACCACAAACATGCTCACTTCTCCCACAACATAGCAAATCTTAGGCCGTGTTCCTACCATGGCATACATGAGGCTGCCAACAGTATACTGGTGGAATGTTCTCCATCTCACACCGTTCTCCTTTCATGCTGGAACTCATGGAGGAGGACAACTTGATGTCTGTTGTCATAAGTGTGCTTATGGGCTTGCATTCCTCCATGTTGTAGCGCTTGAGGACCTTCATGATGTACTTGGTCTGGTTCAACTTGATGGTGCTTGCTGCTCGATTGCGCTGAGCGGCTATCCTGAGGCACAACTCAAACGGACCCATGTCCTTCATCTTCAACCTGTTGTTTATATCTGTCTTTAGCTTGTTCAACAGCTCATGTGAAGACAATCACATGATCAGGTCATCCACGTACACTGCAACCAGCATCAAGCCCTGCTCATCCTCTTGCACATAGAGACTCCGTTCATTCTGGTAGTGCGTAAAGGTGAGCCCAACTATGAAGTCGTCCATCTCCTTGTACATCATACTTGGGGCCTCTTTCAGCCCGTAGAGTGCTTTGACCAGTTTTGAAACTTTGCCCTCAAGAGCTTTGACTCCCTTGGGCACTTCCATCAGCACTCCTTTGTCTGGCTTCTCCTAGAGGAAAGCTGTCTTGACATGCATCTGGTGGACCTCCACATCTTTTGCAAAAGTGATGCCCAACATGGATGTGATGGAGGTAAAGGTGAGGACAGGCATGAAGGTCTCCTCATACTCTGAGCCTATACGCTGGGAAAACCCCTTTGCCATAACTCTTTCCTTATACTTGTCAATAGTACCATCCTGCTTGAACGTTTTTCCAGAGTACCCAATTTGACCCCACCACGTGCGCATTTAGGGACCTCACCACCAGAACCCATGTTCTGTTCTCTTCAAGGAATGCATGTTTGCTATCCATTGCCTCCTTCTAGTTGGCCGTATCTTGCATGTTTATAGCCTACGCTACGGTCACAGGCCCTCCCTCAGCCAAGCATGACCAGCTGAGTCGGGTGCATTTTGCACTGTCAGCATAGTACTTTGGCAGAGGTTTCATCTAGCGCGTACTACTCTGGAGTGTTGCTCGTGGTGCTTCAAGGCTCAATTGCTTCAGCTCCTCTTGTGCTTCTAATGATCAGTTGTTTGAGGAAGAGCCACCAACCTAAGAGCTTAAAGTAGAGGCCTCAAATGACTCAGTGTTAGAGTCCATCGCTTCTACCACCATGACCTCTGTCTTCCCTCTTGAGAGCCCTGAACTCCCCTGCCCAATGTCCAGGCTTGCCACACTTATGGAACTTCTCAAGCGGCTTTGAACCCTTTCCACTACCACCATTGCCTCTTCCTCTACTGCCAAAGCTTCCGATGCCGCTCTCATCAGAAGAGGAGCTATTGCCACGTCCATCGTAGTGTGCAGCATAGCCTGAAATACTAGCCTCACTGCCGCTACAATGCATGGCCTCGTTGCACACGTACTCGGACACTGCCTCATACATCAAAATCCTCCTCCTTCCAACCGCCAAAGACAGTGATCATAGGGCCCTAGTTTTCAGGTTAGTGCATGAGGATGATCATGGCCTGCATGCTGGTGTCCATTTCCCACTTCATGTGGGTCACTTGCTGTAGCAATCCTTCAGACTCTAGTAGGAAGTCCGGAATCGACTTTCCCTCGCTCATCCTCATGGAAATCACCTTTTAAGGATTAAGATGCAATTAACAAGAGCCGTTGATTAGTGTAAATGCGCAAGCTTCTCATAAGCCATTGATGCATGTGTGATACCTTGGAGGTGGACATGGTGTGACTCATACATTGATGTCACAAGAGTTGTAAACACCATGCCATTTTTGACACTCCACGCTTCATATCTTGCATTTGTTTTTTTAGGTTCAACCTCCTCTCTAAGGAATATCTTCAAGTAGCCACGCACCCTCATGACACTCAAAATGACTATTTCCGCGAGGTAAAACCTATCCTTGTGAATCTTGACAGCCCACCGTTGACCTGCTCAAGAGTGAGAATCATGGGTGTATTACACTACTTCTCTGCTTCTTTACTTCTTTGCTTTGTTAAGGCTGATGTATGATGTTTTTGCTACTAGTTTAGAGTATACAAACCCGTTGCTTACCCCTTGGCCGTCGATTACATATAAACAGAGAAGAACGCACTCTAGAAAACTCACGGTCGTGCCTCAAAGGGCAGAGCTTATCTTGGTTATGGCCCAAGGGTCGTACCTCGAAAGGCACAGCTTATCCTTGGCCCTTGTTTTGTTATTTGCCAACACCCGCCGTTGGAGTTGATGGAGCTGATGGAGCAGATGGAGCAGATGAAGCACATGGAGCTGATGGAGCTGATGCATACTATAAGACAAAGATAGCGAGGGTGTGCCTTACTACTCGTAAGTGTGGGTCCATAACCGGTCTGAGGCAATGGACTAAACAACAAGGCCGACACAATGGCACTTGCCGTCCACTCCTGGAATTGCAGCCAAGGGGAGATATCAACCTCTGAATGACGGTGCTATAGTGAGCTGTTCTCAAGAATGACTTCCTTACACTATGTCCTTAGCACCTAGTCTGTTTCAGGCAAGGAGCTCACCTTCGGGACTTAGACCAACCAATGCTTGTGTAGTTTTTGCCTCTTGTGGACATCTCTGTGAAGAGTCTCAAAGGTAAGAACTGTACTCAATGGCAGGCAACTGACACGTACTTATGGTCCTAGAGCCAACCTCTAGCTTAGGCGCATTGTGGCTCCTTCGATGGGCCACTTTGGGGGCAATCCGGATTGCATCATTCCCCTTGCCTACGTGGCACTCGCTGTGACCGCCAAGTGGCGCCAGCCACCAGGAAGAGCCTTCGAATATTCTAAGATGTCTCTTAGGACCTTCTTGTGCCCCTTTTGGTCACAAGGAAAATTAGTCACTTAGCTGGGCTTTGACGTAGTAACCTCACGTTCCAGAGACTTACTGTGGTACGTCTAAGCCACAAGGCGTTGTCCTAGGTAGTGTTTGCTGGCTATGCTATCCTCTTTAGACCAAGGGGACTTGCTCCAAAGGAGCAATGTATGCCTTGCATATCTCGACCAGACTTAGGGGACTTAATCCTAGGGATCAGTGCATGCCTCGTCCGTCCTGTGCTTGTCCAAATCTTAGGTATGGACAAGGGGCATATCAGGTCAACAAAATCTGCCTCACATCTCACCATTCACAATTCTAGAAGGCCCCAAAGCTCAAGATGTTAACATCAATCAGGACAAAGCTGTTTTGAGGCTCTTGTCATGTACGTTATCAACAATGATTTATCGGCCGCTGCTAAGCTACTTGCTTGGATCCTTCATTCAGAATGCACAGGGCACATGGCATGCAAAGAAGCTTAGTTTGAAGTTAATTTGTAGTTTGAAAAACAAAATGGGCTCCACATTGGCGATGGCTACATCATTCAGCCTACGCCAAATGCATTATGCGCGCTAATGTTTACCTACAAGGAAACATAGTTACACACATATTCAGTGATATACTTTTTCGTCCTAACTTGGCGCCAAACCTCCTCTCCAGGACTCAGCTCAATGAAAGGGGCTACCAAGTTCTTCTTAACAAGAACTGCAAAGTCATGGAAAAAAACCGCTAGCTTGCCACCTTGGCATCCCGAGAAGGAAATCTAACCCTGCTTAACACAACCCCTATACAACACAATAACTCAGAAGAAACTGGACTGACCTTCATGGTTGGCGACAAGAACCATGCTGCAGCGGCCAGAGCTTCTCCAAACCATGCACATGTTCAAGCCCTTGAATTGTTGCACAAGAAAGATGCCTACGTGAACCAGACTACGCTATAGCAAATGGCAAAAAAAGAACTTGTACACAATCTTCCTTCTACATTAGAACCATCATCTCCTAAAAAACTATATGACGGATGTTTAACAGGAAAGCACTAACAGGCAACCTTTGCATCCTACGATAAATCCAGCTCACTAGCACCGCTTGAGCTTATTCACATGAACCAATGCTAAGTGAAGGAAGCCTATGTGAGAAACAAGCACTACTTCTTCGTGCTACTAGATGATTATATTTATACCATGTGGATAAAGGTGCTATGTTTCAAATAAGAGGTTCCAAACATCCTCAAGATCCGGATTTGGTTCCTTGAATGTAAAACAAACGTCTCCGTCTAGAAGATTTACAGTGACAATGGAACCGAGTCTGTCAACCCTACTCTGTGTGCATTTTATGTCGCAAAAGGAATTCAACATCAACTTACTGTGTTAGAAAATGTAACAATAATCAGGTGATGCGAATGGACAGATGAGGAGGCGGTGGAAGCAGTCGCAAAGCTGTTGAGGGCTGATGGCTTGCTGAAATCACAAATTAAGCATAATGTTACAAGGAGATGATAGGTAACTGGACTATTGCTCATGAATTAAGGATGGAACGTCGGAGCGAAAGCGGTAGAGCAAGATGTACAAGGGAGGCGGAGCTGAAAGGCAGGAGCGGATCCTTTAGATGATGGTTGTCACGGTTCCAGTGCGGGCCGCCAGCGGGGCCAGCCATAGTAACCAAGAGCACGCATGATCGAGTAAAAGCAATTTGAATGTAGTTGAGTATGAATGATGAGCAGGCCAAGGGAGAGGGAGGCCTTGGAAGCAGAGGCAAGTAGATTAATCAAGGATTGCAGCAAAGAAATGGAAACATTACAAAATGAATAAAGATAGCAAAACATGGCAAAGATCACAAGAGTCACTAGGAGTCCTCAGTACTAATTGCGACTTGTGTTGAGTTTAAGAACGGATGTCTAAGGAGGCCAATGCAAGGCGTGTAGCCTAAACCAAAGGATGCTAGGTGTACGGTGTTGAACCACGCCATGGTTCTGCATAGTGCTTGGTCTTAATCGTTGGTAGCCCTTTGTGGTGAGTGTCATGGGGCGATGCGTCTTTAGGCGTATCCACCGTGCTAGTCGTGGGTCGGGGCAGGGACCCATTAGCACGTAGCAAGGACAAGCCCGCGTGGAGAGCTTCCGTTGCTTAATGATAGGATGCATTGCAACCGTCGGTTTTAAGTTGCTCGTCTGGTTGGGTCGGCAGTTCTTCACACGTGTGATGAGGGTGGTCGGTGACGGTATCAGTAGTGAAGGATGACCCGGCCTCACGACTGATAACATGGGATTTTTGTTCTTGTACCCATTTCTCCAACTCATAGATATATGATTAAGTGCAAGGGATAGATGAGTGATGCTTGTCTTGCTGTGTGAGACTTTAGTGTTTTTCCAACAATCCCCTGTAAGGCCATACGGCAAGAAGCTAGAAGCGTCAAGTCAAGTGGTCGGAGTTGATGAGGGGTTAGGAAGCAGGTTTTCCATGTTGGAGGATGGACAAGACCAGAATGATGTCCAACGATCATGATGGTGCAAGTGAGTGGGAATGCCTCCCGTAGAAACGCAGTTTCCGTGATAGTAAGACGAGCAGAATATTGTAATGGAGATGGTGGTATCCTTGCTGAGAGGCTTGCATTGGTGCTGTACATAGTTAGGCTGCGAGGAGAAATGCACTGGTAGGAGTGATGGTGCTAAGAGGAAGGCACGGTGAAAGTGCGAAGACGATTGGATGGAGCAAGAGGTTGCAGCTGAGTTGGGCTGTAAGTGTAGTGGCTATACCCTTCAGTGTAGATTAGGGTAGTTCCTGTTGGTGATTCTACTGTTCTGAGCACTAAGGTCCATGTTTATGAGGGGGAATATGGTTGGAGACTGTTGCTCTAATGGAAGTCGCTAAAGTAGTGGGTGGTTCCTCATCAGTAGGTGAGTAGTCTCCCGTTTTGGCACGCGATGTTGATTGAGAAAAGGAACGGGATATTCTAGTTGTCTTGCATCTGTGGGGAGGAACATAGGCTTTGTATGTGCCTTGAATATTCACAAGTGAGATTGCTTCAGGCCGAATTGATGTCCCACAGACGACCTGTTCCAGAGTGTGGTCAGAGAAAGAGCTGAAAAGGCTGCTTTGATACTGGAAATGGAGTTGGCTCTTTCAAGGATGGAGATATTGGAACAATCTCAGGTGCAATTCCTTGCTTGTGAGAAGGAAGGTAGGGTGTAGATGATTCGTTGATGGAGGAGTTGATGACCATTGGATCTACACATGTTTTCTAGGAGAATGGATGTAGCGATGTAGAAATCGATCGTGAAAGAGTTGGCCTCTTCTCGTGTGAAATACCTTGTCCAGTCAAAGTCTGGTATGAAGTAGTCAGGAGGAGTTGTAGTTGCTGGAAGAGACTTCTTGGAGTTTTCTGTGAGAGGCCAGACTGTTGAATTGGCTAATGGACTTAGAGAAGAGAGGTCGGATTCTGGAAGTGAGGTTTCAGTTGAAGAACAGAGCTCGCATCGGTAAGGAATAAAGTAGTAATACTCTTCTACAATGAGAGTGTCTTCATTATAGGTGAAGTCGATGATGGTGAGTTCATTGCGGAATCGCGGTGGTAGGGACAGTGGCGGTTCAGGTGATGACACAGGCATTTCTGATGGAGTTGGTGCTCTTGCTGACTTGCTTGTGGGTCTGCGATGAAGGAGGCCATGAGCAACTACTGCGCAATGGCCGAGGACTGACAGTACAGGCATGATGAGATCCCATCAGGGAGTTGTCAAGGAGGAAAAGGAAGAAAGACAACGATGCAAATACGTTATGTTGGCTCTTGATGATTTTAGCAAAACACGAAGCTTGCTAACGTCACGTGATGTCACTTGGGAAATGATACACTTCTGATACTACTCATGCTGCCTTAAGGAGAGACGTGATGTTGTCACGAAAAGCAGGTACTGAGAGCAATGAGCACATGCTAATTGCCATGTTGTTGAGATCAACTGTAACTGGTATTGATGTTCTTTTTGCTAGAGTTTGCGTACGGTATCCTCGCATGGCTGTACCCATATAGTGCTTTGTGATGGTGCTCATACGGTTCCAATACGCTGGTATAGAGAGAAGTCGACTGATGATGCCATTGTTTGTCGTAGAACATGTGCAGTGTTGATGATAGTAGCCGCTATTGTGATGACTGTAATTGCTGTTATGAGAAGTGGATGGTCGTCGTCTCCGTGCACCGTCTGTAGAAGAATTCACCCATACGCATCCCTCCAGAAGGTGTGTGGGTGGCAGAATCAACGCTGATGCTACAGATGGTATCTACTATTACTCTTAAGGAAATATTTATTTGCGGAATCACCAGGGGTTGCTTCGGTGTGGTGCGTTAGGCAGCAAGAGGAAGTGATTTTGCTATTGCAACATCTTTAGATACCGTATTCCTATTCAGCGTCGTAAAGCTTATAGTAGAGGGTGGAAGCAAGTGACGGCAATTCAGCTAACTCAGAGGGATGGCGCAATGTGCGTCAACTGTTCGGGTGTTAACGACAATGATGAAGCTGAGAATGGAGCAAAGACCTTTCTCAGCGCTTTGTTATCGGGTCAGGAAAATGCAACAATAATTGGATGATGCAAATGAACAGATGAGAAGGCGACAAGCATCGACAGAGCTACTAGGGGGCGACGACTTGCCGACGTCATAGACTCTACAGAATGTTGCAAGGAGATCGTAGGTAACTCGACGATTGCAGATAAACTGAGGAAAGTGCGACATAGCAAAAGCGACGGAGTGAGATGCACAACTAGGATTAGTCCCAAAAGGCACGATCCAATCCTTTAGATGATGGGTACTACAGTTCTAGATGTGGGCTACCATCGGGAATATCCACGTCAACCAAGACCGGGCATGATTGAGTATAACTAACTTGAATGTAGCTGAGTACGAATGATGAGCAGGCCGAGCGACAGCAAAGCATCGGAAGCGGAGACAAGCAGATTGATTAAGGATGGCGGCAAAGCAATAGAAGTATTGCAAAATGAATAGAGAGAGCATAGTAAAGCAAAGATAACAAGAGTCACTAGGAGTCCGAAGTGCTAGTTGCCAGTAGTGCTAAGTCTAGTAGCACATGTCTAAGGAGGCCGATGCGAGGCGTACAGCATCAACCAGAGGGTGCTGGGTGTACGGTGTGGGGCTGCACCATGGTTCTATACAGTGCTTGATCTTGTCCGTTAACAGCCTTTTGTAGTGAGTCTCGTACGGCGATGCATATTTAGGAGTATCCACAGTGCTCGCCGAGGGTTGCGCCAGCAACCCGTTGGCACGTAGCAAGGACCGGGTCGTGTGGAGAGCTTTCCTCACTTATCAGTCAAAAGCATCAGATTCGTCGGATTGAAGTCATTTGGTGAGGACGGCAGTTCCTCAGACGTGTGCTGAGCATGGTTGGTGACCGTATTGGCTGCGAAGAATGAGCCGGCCTCGAGACTAGATAATATGAGAACTTTGTTCTTGTACCCTTTTTGCTAACTCGTCAATATATGAATAAGTGCGAGGAATATGAAAGTGATGTTTGTCTTGTCATCTGAGACTTGAGTGTTTTTCCATCAAACTGTTGCTAGCACTCTACAAAAAAATGGACAAACTGAGTGCATGAACCAAACTCTACTTGAACACACACACGTGCTGCATAGTACTTGACTCATCTCCATGTTTTGGGCGGAAGCACTATCAACAGTAACGTACATCACCAACATGTTGTCCAACACCAACCCTCCTGTTATAACTGCTACACCTTATGAACCTTTGCATGGATACAGGCCATATGTGGGCCACCCTAAAACATTAAGATATATTGTCCATGCATGGATCCGTCTCAGTGACTGTACCAAACTTGAACCAACCTGTAAGAACTACATTTTACTAGGTTATAAAGACCATTGTGATATCTACTAGCTCTGAGATCTAGAAAGACATTATGTGATTTGAAGTCGCTTATCCATCTTTGATGAAAGGTATGTCAATCTGACGAAGGGCTCAACTCCTTCTCTTGTCACAACCCTCATCTCTGCTGACCTTCTTGTGCAACCCATAGTGTAGATTCCATAGCAACTTCCACATGAACATGGTCACATTCAATCATCCATTGCACCCACACCAAAAGCAGCATCACCTTCTCCCTCGTCCTAACCACAAGATTCAAAAGTCCCTATTGACTCAAATGTGTTGGAACCGGAGGCGAGAAGGAGCCTTGGAGTAGTAAGCATGTGGGAATGAAAGGGCATCAGTTGTGCTGAAGAATGGTTATTGATTCACTAAAAATGATGGAGTACATACAGAGCTACAGCTTCGATAAGTCAGCCCTCTCACAAGCCACACCACTTAGCAATGGAGGCTAAGACTCACACACTATAGTCTACAATATCACACTAGAGAAGAAATCAGCCTAGCAATCATGCTGACCAGTCACACAAGACCTAGAGAGCTAGATAATGCTCTCATGGAGAATTGCTAGTGGTCAAATAACCCACAATTCCATGGAGAATTGCTATGTGTCCATGGATAGTACACAAGGATCTCATCCCACCTAAAAAGTAAGGATAGGTACCTTTATCCTAGTCAGTACACTCTGACAATGCAATCGTAAGACCAAGGATCTTTTTGGATCTTTCTTTCACCAGGTCTTGATCCTGAACCTCTTGCCTTGTTCTTTTCTCAGTCTAAGGCATGGAGGCATCACCCATGATCACCCAGACACTGGCGGTCCATGACCCCGGGAACTTTGAAAATCATTATCGCTCAAACTCAGTGTTGGATAACCCCAGAACTTGGACCCTAGACAATTTGCCACCTGATCATTCCAATGGTGACGTCTTTACTTCTGTCGTGTTTCGCTAGTGTGAGCAAGGTACCTTCCTATTTTTGGCCGGGATTCCTCACAATTGTGGACAATGTGGAATTATACCTCCCTGATGAGTGTACACTATTCGCAAAAACAGTGCACCTTGTTATTCTATAAGGACGCCATCCATTATCCAGAGGGTGACAAGCCAAAGGAGGTTGCTCAAGAGGAGTTTCAGCAGCCCAGCCAATGAGTCCATTGCTACTTGTTAATGCATGTTTTGTTTCAAATGAACAGCGCTGGAGCACCAAACCGCTACAACGCAAGATTTGTCATAAATCCTCGGTGTCAACTACAGCGATACCTTTGTTCCAATAGCAAAGTATCCCTCCGTATGCCTGATCCCTTCCGTCACCGTCACCAACCATTGGCATCTACACCAAATTGATGTAAAAAGCGCGTTCCTCAATGGTGACATTGGGAAACTCATCTACATGAAACAACCCAAAGGTTTTGTTGACAAGGCTCATCCTGATATGGTCTACAAATTCAATCGCTAACTCTACGACCTCATACAGTCGTGTCGCCAATGGAATCTAGAGGTTTACTAATTATTCATCTCTCAAGCATTAGCTTGTCTTTGCTAAGATCACTGCATGTACTACACGCTCGGGTCTCAAGCTCTTGGAGTGATCATATATGTTGATGACCTTATCTACTTGGTATTGATCTCATTGTCATTCCTTCTTTTGAAATAGCTCTCTCAGAGAATTTTAAAATGTTTGACATGGGACACCTAGTTACTCCCCTTGGCATCCAGGTTCACCATGACATGGGTCTTCATGATGTTTCTCTCACTCAAGCAAGCAACATATGTTCACTATGTGGTCAACAATTTTGACCTTGGATACATGTCGCCAATCTCTACTCCATTTGCCACTCAACATGGTCTTACAAAACCATCCCCCACCATTGATCTTGTTGCACCTTTGGATGGTACACACTATTCCATTATTATGGGCTCTCTGATGTATGCCTCTGTTATGACTTGCCGTGATCTCTCCTAGGCTATGGGAATCCTCAATCAAGACTATCATGCTCTAACCACAACGGAAGTTATTGCGGCCAAGCAGAGTACTTGCTACCTCCGCAACACAGCTGCACTTAGTATTTGGTACAGTTTTTGTGGCAACAATATTCTTAGCAACTTTTGTGATGCCGATCTATCTTGTGATCACACTAATAGAATATGTACTAGTGGCTTTGTTTCCATGCTGAATGGAGGCCCTCTCAATTGGTGATAAAAAAAGTAACCAGTGATCCCTTTCTCTTCTACCAAAGCTGAGTACATCGCTGAAAGGAAAAGCCCACGCAAAGCAGTCTGGCTTTGTATGCTCCTTGCTGAACCTGGTCATGCTCAACTCGATGCCATCCAGATCCACTACGACGACGAAGGTGGTATTACACTCTCAGAGACCCGGTCCTTCACCATCGCACCAAGCACGTTTTCCAACAGTATCATTACGGGACGCGATCTCCAACGTTGAAGAACGTATGTAGTACATCCCCATGGACATTTAGGCAGTTGACATCCTCACCAAGGCTCTCTCCACTCAATGTCATGCCGCCCTCTACGTTCATCTTGGTCTCACGTGTGCTATGCCTTAGCTGCTATGCTTCTTCACTTGGTCCGCCAAGAGCTTCTCCACCCCCCCCAACATAAGGCATTGGGTCGAATGGCTCTCCATTGGTCCTTTATCATCTCCTACTACCCCCGTCCTCCTTCTTGTTCTCCCTCAATGAGGCATTGGAACCTATAGATGACCTGAGTCCCTTGATATCGCCACTAGTGATGTCCCATTTCCATATCCCCCGTATGAGGCGCTGGCATGCATATGGAGCCTCCCGGTTTGGCACGACTTTGTTTAGGGCCTCTCGAGTCCTCCCACTATGAGGTATTGGACTTGATGGCTCTCTACAAAGTCATTGTTCTTTTTTTACGCTAATTCTTCTTGCGTCTACTTTTTGCTCTGCCTGCAAGCGGTCTTACATGACTTGAGCCTCCATGTTCATCGCTTTTCTACCGCTCTTTGCACCCGCTACACCTCGGTCCTCACTTCCGGTCAAACCCCTTGATTTTGATCACCTTATTGACCATGGCTCGGACAAAACAATGGAAGAATGACACGACTGGCACAAAGCTACGTCATGGACGTTTTTTACTTCAATCCGCTTGCTCCCTCCTTGGATTATTTTGGCCACCTCGTCCAATTTTGCATTCCTCGCCTCGTCTTCACCTGGCCTTTTTTCTACTACGTGGCGTACTGCTAGGGGGTGGTGCAGGACGGCTTCACCGGAGTTTTTTCTTGAGCCTCCTGCATCCTGCCCCACGTCATCCCATCCGGCAGCTTCTCCTTTTGGACTTCTTCATCTGTTTGTCTATGTAATTTTCATGGCTTGCACAGGGATGGAAGCGAGTTTATTTCGTGTCTGCACTTCTTGCCTTGTCCTTAGCTTTCCTCCCTATCTTCCTTTGGACGGGACATTTTCCTTCTTGTGTTCCTCTCTGTGGCAATTGGGATACAAGAGGGGAAATGTTAGAAAATCCCTATCGCTCTTATTTTCCCCCAATCGTAAATCTGAGCACACCAGCAGAAACTAACCTCATTATCTCCTTACCCTGGAAGTTTGAACTCCATCCAACGGTCACGTATTGAGTAATGGACAAAAGGAGAAAAGTGGCAAAGTTCATGCTACAACTGACCAGAAAGAGAAAAGTGATGCATTCAGGGTTGAGGCACTTGGAACGGCAAAAGGTGGAGGGCCCGGAGAAAGGTCACCACTCTCTCTCCCAATCGACTCTCTTGTGTGACAGGGCATGGTATGGCTGTGGGTAGACCTCTTTAGACATCCCACTAATCAATCCATCTTTGGCCCTACCTACTGCACTCTACTCATCCTACGACAATGATGACATGGAAATGAACCGAGAATGTTCCGGTATGATTTGCGGCAGTTAACTTAATGGCTTTGGTCGCAAGGATTGAGATTGTAAGTACCCGCTCCTATCAATCTCCTATGCTGACGTGGCAATTGCAAAACAACGGGAATGGATGCCGAGGACCGATAGATCAAGAGAACAGTTTTAGAAAGGAGCACATTGATGGTGGGTGATCATGGAGAGAGAGACACCCTAAGTACAACCGTTGATGAACTTAGAGTAGAAGTACTCGCTCCTCTGGCGTTGACAAGTACTGAGGATATTGGGCATTCGCCAACCTCAGTTGTTTGATACCACCATCTTGTACGGCCATGATTGCCGTAGAACATACACGAGAGTACCAGACACTCTGAAGCTCGATGATGCACCTTGATACTTTCAACTTCATTGCTCTAGACTAGCAAAAATAGACATCAACTTTATTTGTAAATCACTTCGTCCATAGTCAGCCATTTTGGGTGTACAACCTATCATTGGAATTGGTTAGAGACGAGTCATGTATTGGTGAAAAGTGTGTAACCTCTTCGTAACCATCCACTGTGTAAAATTAGACACAAGTGTTAGTGATGTGTGTCACTAACTCTTAACTGTGTATGGAAGGAAGTATATGTGTCTTATAGCATTTCAAAGGTCCTGGGAGGAACTCTAATTTCTACAACGGGAAGCACGGGTATCAGAAGGACTACAAGAAGAGGTAGCATGGAAACGATAAGGAATAATGAGTGGCATACTTCCAACTGCAAGCAAGGCTTTGTCTCTATCAAGGAACAACAGCCTTAAATGTCCTTTGACAACAAGGCACATGCAAAATGTATTGCTACAAATCAAATAGAGTAGGAACATGTTCTTCAAGTACAAGTTCAAGAGAAAGAAGTAGAGTTCCCTAGACATCCTAAAGGGCAAGGATCTCCATGAGGATCCAAGGAAGGTAACAGTAGTGAAACAGTGGCCAATACCAAAGTACGTATTTGCCATCCTTGTCTTTTATGAATTTGTGAAGTACTATTAGAAGTTGATCCAGGATTATACTAAGAAGAGTATGTCGCTACTCTATTTGCTAAAGAAGAATCATATTGTGAGAATAAAGCAAGAATCTACAATGTCAGACACTCAGGATTGTGTACATCCAGATTCTTCCAAGGAGTATGTCCTGATAATAGATGTAACTTATTATGCCCCTAGGCTGGTGCTGATCTAGGATCACAAAATGCGACCACGGTTCGTTGTGCATACGTTTCATAAGCTATAAGATGAAGAGCTATTCTACGTAATCCACCAAAAGAAATGTTGATAGTGATTCCTTCCTTTCAGCGCTAGAGGTATTATTTTGATTTATGGTATTGCATGGTGTTCACGGATTATTCTGCAAATAATCGGAAGACACAGCCTAATCTTTGTCAGTGACAAACTCCATGGATGGAATTACTAGAGGGAAGCTTTGACTATAAGATCAAGTATAACACTCGAAAGTGCATTTTTTAGATCCTCCATCAAGGAGGAAAAACTTCAGCCTCCAGGATCTCTCATCATATACAGTCTGTTCAAGCATGGCTATGGCAAGAATGGTGAGTTCTTGAGAATTGTGCTAAAAACTGCCTTGTAAAATGGAGTCTATTGGAGGAGGACCTAGTAGCGTAAGATTATTGTGTCTGATTACATGACGTCGAAACAATTACTAGCAGGTATGGCACATGATACCCACTACTTAAGGGACTTTCATTTCAACAAAATGCTCAAAGTGGTGTCATTTCAATTCCGGTAGTCATCAATGGCAATTCACTACTAGAGTTTTGTGATCAGTTATGATATGTGGTAACATATTAAAACACGGAGGAAAAAGCAACCAAGGGAGTTGGTAGCCTGTTCCCAACAGCCATGGATAAAGAACTCACTTGACTTCATCAGTGGGTTGCATATGACGTAACGGGGTATCAATATGATGTTGGTGCTGGTGGATGCTCTTTCTAAGATAGCATAATTCATTGCATTTCCTAAGAGAATCACAGTCGTTGGGACTACTTTACTCCTCCCTAGTCAAGGCGTCAAGCTTCATGAGGTGCGGTAGTCAATGGAATCTAATTGTGATCCACATTTCATGATGTACATTCATAGGATCTCATGAAGAAGTTGGGAATGAAGGTGTAGCTGAACACTTACATTATCTGTAATGATGGATAATATACGAACCACATGTAAGAAAAGGTGCTGCCGAGTATGGTCTCACTAATGGAGGGTTTGGAGGAGAAGCTTAGTGTGGCAGAATTTGCCCATAACTTAGCAGTTTGAGCATCAATTATAATTTGCCATTTGAGATTATCCATAGCTACTAGCCACTGAGTCCAGCCGCCCTTGCTACCTCAACATCTTGGCCGCCTCTGTAACATATGAGTGATATATTTGCCACCACATGGGATGTGTTATACTAACACTTGTGAAAATACAAAAGTAGAAGGTTCATAAGCATTGATTTGAGGAGGACTTCTAAGTGTGTCACCACGTGAACTCTCATTTTGACGATTGAGTTGTGCCATAATGTTTTCGATGAGTTTTTTTTCCCTTCTGTAGTTATTTTGGGGGTACTTTGAAATCGACAAAAGAGGGAGATGGATCGTTGAATTCGACAAACTGGGGTATGTCAATATGTTTTTTCTGACAAATAAGCACTAAAACATTTCTTCTTGCTCTTGCGTTCGACTCCATTCGAACGCGAGAGCGAGGAGCACACGACCATTCGGCATTTCGAATTGTCGTATGCCCATCGCGCTCGCGTTTGTTGTTCCACCAAACAGAAAACGCGAGGTGGGGAGCGTTCGGTGGCCTCGATGGCCAGCGAAACGCATCCCCTCGTGTTCGAATGACGTCGACCACGTGATTTTAAGAAAACAAACAACTGGATGCAAGACCAAAGAGACAAAGGACCCGGTTCTGAACTAGGCAGAGGCATAAGGGTAGACTGTTAAACTAGACAAAACAATTTTGGAATTATTTTGGTGCTTTTTTTGAATTCAAAGAAAAACCTTTTTGGACATAATTCTACCATGGGAAAAATAGTTAATATCAAAATCAAAGTTCACTAGGCTACTCCTATTGTTTTGGCAAACGCATGCTCTCATTTGAGTTTCAAGGGTACTTAGGACCTTTTCAATCATGACACAAGTAGGCTCATCTGTTAGAGTGACATTTTTTCCCTAAAGGATAAGAGGAGGAGTTGCGAGCAAGCAAGCATGCAAACTTATTCCACGCATAAGGAGTTTGTTTTCTTGCACCTTTTCATGTTGTTCTGTACATGACACATGAGGGTAACTTTTCTCCCCTAGTACATATCACATGTAGTGCATTATGCACAAAGAAAATGTCTCAGAGGCGAGATTTAGATGACATATAAGGTCAACAATAGAAGTAAAATCAATGATTATAACTGTTTATATGATTGTAGAACATTAAGAGGCATACCTAATAAGGATATTGCATCTACCATCAAAATCCATTCTACTAACACAATAGTTTGCCAACCAACAAGATGAAACGTCAATCTAGATGATCTATAGTGGAGCACTTCTCGTATTAGACATGAGGTGTACGTAACATATGTTAACTGGCTTGAGGTGACAGACTAGAAAACAAGGACGACATAATGGAACTTGTCATCCGCTCCTCGTATCTCAACTAGGAGAAGATATTGCCCTTAGAATTAAAGATCCACAAAGAGCAGTTCATACAAAACTACTTGTACCACGTCCTTAACACCTAGTCACTTTTGTACGATGAGCTAACTCTTATGCTTACACCAACTTATACTTCTTCGGTGAGTGCCTCTGCTCAACAACTATATTTGGAATCTCAAAAACAAGAACTGTAATGAATCGTATGCAACCAACCAATGCTTATAAACCTAGAGCTACTCACTAGCCTAGGCGTGCAATGGCTCCTTGGATGAGCGAAATTGGGGGTAGTCTAGATTGCATCATCCCCCTCTTCTATATGGAGCTCTCAGTGACTCCCAAGTGGCATCGGCCACCAAGGACCTTGGAATGTTCTAAGATGTTTCTCAACATCTTCCTATCCTCTTTTTGATCAAAAAGAAAAGCAGTCACTAGGGCACAATTTGACCGAGTGACCTCTCACTCTAGTGACTAACTCTGGAGTGTCTAGGCCGCAAGTAGTTGTCCCAAGTAGTGTTTGCTAGCTATATCATTCAGTGAAGAACAAGGAGACCTTTCCCAAAAGAGTAGTGCATGCCTTCTCTATCCGGACCGCACCTAGGCGATTCACTCCCAAGAAGCAGTGTATCTGTAGTCTGTCATGTGCCTGTTTTAACTTCCGATATGGACAAAGGACATATCAGATCAACAAAATCTCCATTATACCTCAATCTATGTGCTATGGGATATCTTCTCTCTTGAGTTATCTTGGCTTTAGTCTTCCTCTATTGCATTTGACATACCGATCCCTCGGGTACGTGCAGAATGCAATTTGCTATGAAATGCCTTGCTCATGCCATCTACAAACATCTACTTGGTCTCCATTTATCTAGGTCCACAGTCTCCTTTGCAACAAAGTCACATGAATAGAGGTACCAGATGTCAATGTGCGTATTCTGTCGGGAGATGATGTCATCCTGTGCTACTTGCATGATATTCTTGTTATTAGACCGACCATCGTTGGTTCCATTTGTGGTATTTTCATCTCATTAAGTAGGCTGTGTATCCGTTGTATCTCCTTGCATGCTTCTAAGAGAAAGATAAACTGTTTGTCAGCAGTAGAGAGGGAGACATAGTCGTACTTTCTGCTTGCCCAAGAAACGACACTCCCATTTTAAAGGCACACAAAGCCCGATATACCCTTTCTCTCACAGATTATTCCTCCCAAGTCTGTGTGTGTATAGCAGACAAGGCGTAGCAAGTCAGATCCTTCTAAGCCTCCAAACAGGAATCACATGTGTTGCATCTTCTGTAGATAGCACATGATGCTCTTTAGTGCTTGCCAATGCTGTAGCCTTGAATTGCTCATAACATAGTAACCTAAGCACAAACATAGCAGATGTCAAGGTGTGTTCCCACCATGACATACACAAGGATGCAAACAGCAGATAGGTAGGGAAAGTTCTCCATCTTACGCTATTCTGCTTTTGTAATCGGGCTCATGGAGGAGGATAGCTTGATGTATGTTGTCATGGGTGTGCTTATTGGCTTGCCCTCCTCCATGTAATGCTTGAGGGCCTTTATGATATACATGTTCTAGTTGAGTTTGATGGTACCTCCTGGTCTGTGGGGGTAGATATCTATTTTGAGATAGAACACAAGAGGACTCATGTCCTTCAAGTTGAACCTACTACTGAGATCTGATTTTAGTTCATTTAACAACTTACTTGACAAGCAGATGATTAGGTCATACAAGTGCAGTGTAACTAGCATTTTGCCTTGCTCATCCTTCTGTAAGTAGACTCTAGAATCATTCTGGCAATGCGTGAAGGTGAGCACGTCTATGAAGCCATCCATCTCCTTGCATCACATTCTTGGGGCCTATTTGAGCCCGTAGAGCGTGCCATGGGTACTTCCATCAACACGTGCTTGTCAAACTTCCCGTCAAGGAAGTTGCCTTGAAATCCATCCAGTAGACCTCTAGATCGTATGTAGTAGTGGTACGTAACATGGATTTGATGGAGGGAACAGTGGCCACAGGCGCAAAGGTCCACTCGTACTATAAGCGTGTACATTCAGAAAACTCCTTTACTAGACCACTTACCTTGTACATTTTAATAGTATGTTTCATTGAACGTTTTCCATAGCAACTACTCTGATCCCACCATGTGGATGTGTGGGGGCCTGTCCATTATAACCCATGTTCATTTTTTTCAAAGGATACACCTTTACTCTTCATTTCCTCCTACTTGGCTGATTTGACATGTCCATTGCCTCTCTTAGGGTCATAGGCTCTCCTTGAGCCAAACATGACCAGCTAAGTCTGGTGTGTTTGGCACCCTTAGCATCAAACTTCAGAAAAGGCTTCTTCTAGCGCTTACTATGGCAAAGTCTGGCTTGTGGTGCCTTAACACTTAGCTTCTTTTGTTCTTCTTGTTTGGGTAGCGCTTGTAGTGCCGTTGTTCCGTTCTCCGAGGAAGAGCAATAGCCACACAGTTGGGCTTAGAAGCCTTGGACGACTCAGACTCAGTGTCAGTGTCCGTCGCTGTACAAGCTTGCACACCCACTCTTCCTATTGTACCATCACCTTGCTTCACTTACAGCATCTACTGGTACTTAGGTACCTGGTCATCTGATTTTAGGGAGACCAACCAATCTCCTGGTTCTGGAGCATGGATAGTATCTAGCAGCTCTTCCTTATTGAGCGTCCTCTCATCAAACTTGGCATCTCAGCTACAGATGAGGTTTTCTAGCTACTTGATCCCACAGCCTGTATGCATTATTTATAACATCATAGTCGACCATTAAATACTTGCAAGCGCATACATTCCATTTTCCATTTCCTTCTCCTTCTTGGGCCTTAGCTCCACCAATACAACGAAAGACCCTCAAGTGTGAGGCATCTGGCTTCTTCTCTGACAAATTCTCCTGTCACATCCTCATTTGCTTCTCTTGCTCTGTCTTGCTGCATTTACCAAATGCGACTACTAGAGTGAGATTCACAAGGTACGAAGCAGTTCTTATAGTTTCATCCCAGAAGTGAGGTGGGAGTTTGGGATCAAAGAGCATGCCTCATGTGTTGCGAAGGAGAGTCCGCTTCATCCGCTTGGCAATGCTAATACATTGAGGTTTCTAAGGCATAGTTGTCTGCTGATTGATGCTGTGTTGGCTCAACTAGCCTTGCATGCCTTATACTCACCACCACTGTCATTGTGGAGAGCATTTACCTTCCCTCCTGCCTTTTACTCACCACCTCTAATGTGGTGACAAACATTTACAACTTCTCATTAACCTCTTCCTTTGTCTTCAAGAAGTAGACCCATGTCTTGTAAATGTAGTCATCGATCAAGGTCAAGAAATACTTGCCGGCACTAATCCTAAGCGTGCTGAATATTCCGCACACATCAAAGTGAATCAGGTCACAAACTACTACCACACATTGCCCATTATGCTAAAAGGGCTTTCTCTTTGCCTTGTGTTAGAGGCATGGCTCACGCAGATTCTCACACTTTTTCCCATCATTGACCTTGCATCTCTTCATCCCATGAACCACTTTGTGTTGGTGGATAGCTTGCAGTATTATCAGCGACATGGCCAAAGGGCTTGTGCCACACCTCAACATCTGTATTGTAGGTGGAGTTTGCAACAACTCTGATGGCCAATGGTATAACATTATGATTTAGGAAGCTTGGGTTCTTCAACCACCACATACTCCTCATTTATGTTTTCAGATGGGCTTTGTGTATAGCAGATAAAGCCCATCTACTCTTGGGACCCATACAATGAGACTCTCTTTGAGATTATAGATCTTACTCTCCTTGTTTTTGACAATCAGGACCTCTTTCTCTATGAAGACAACCGTCATGTCGTGGTTTGTGATTTCAAACACTTACAATAGGTTTACCACAAAAGAGAGCGTGTAGATGATACACATTAGCTTCAGCTCTTTCTTGGTACAGTTGATATTAATGGTGATAAACATATCTCTCTTGCCTTGTGCGTGGACAAGGTTATCATTGGTACACTTGAAACAATGTTTGGTGTTCCCAATGGAGATGAATCCATTCTTCTCCCTTAAAGAGTGGTGGTTTGTACCATAGTCAAGCCCTTAGGCTCCACGCTTGGGAAGTACCACTCCCTTGATCATGGGTACACTATCAACCATCATGTTTATCAGCTCTATCTTACCTTTTCTTTTGCCATTGTTCTTGCTACCATTACCTTTGTCTTCCTTCTTAGGAGCCATGCACTTTGTCCCCAATGTCCAAGCTTGCCACGGTTATGGCACTTCCCAGAACGCTTTGAACTTTTTCCACTGCCACTGCTGAATGTTCCTCTTTTGCCACTGCTTCCGTTACCACTCTGCCCAAAAGAGGATTTGCTGCCACAACCACCATACTATGTAGCATTGGACAAAATGTTGGCCTTCTTGTGACTATGACACATGGCCTCGTTGTGTACGTACTAAAGCAGTGCCTCATACGTCAGCTCCTCCTCTTTCTAACCACCCATCCATGATGAGAGGATCCCATGTTTCAGAGGGTGTCATAAAGAGGATTATGACTTACATGCTGGTGTCGATCTCCTAGCTCATCTAGGTTAACTACTGCAGCAATCCTTCTAAGTCCTCTAGGAAGTCAATAATTGGGCCTCAATCACTTACTCTCATCCAAATCGGTTTTTGAAGAATAAAAAGGTGATTAGCAAGAGCAATTGATTTACACACACAAACAAGCTTTTCATAAGCTGTTGATCTATATGTAATGCCATGGAGATGGACACACTATGGCTCATGGACTGGTGTCACAATGATCGCAAGTACCATGTCACATTTGGCACTCCATTCTTCATACCCAGGGTTTTCCTTTGGTGGTTTGACCTCTTCTTCAGGAATGAATTTCAAGTAGTCATGTACTCTCATGACGATTTCAAACTGCCATTTCCATAAGGGAAATCCCACCCTTGTAAGGTTTGACATGCCACAATTCACCTGCTCAAGACTGAGCGTCTTAGGTGTTACATGACTATTTTTCTGCATATCTGCTTCTCTGCTTCTCTGCTTTGTTCAAGCCGACATAGGTTGATGTTGGCTATTCTCTGCTACTAGTTTAGAAGGTGCAAGTCAGTTGCTTATCCCTCAGCCGTTGATCACCTGCAAAGAGGGAAGAATGCATTCTATTGAACCTAAGTCATGCCTAAGGGTTATTTATCCTGGTTAGGATCCAAGGGTTGTACCTCATTAGGACAAGGGCAATCTTTCCAAGGGGAGAGATTGTCCTTGTCCCTTATTTCCTAAATGTTGGCACCCATCGTTGGAGGTGAAGGTGCAGATCAAGTTGATGGATTAGATAAAGCTTATGGAGCAGATGGAGCTGATAGAGTTGATGCGCAGAATAGAACTAAAAGTGGGTGAGAGAGTGCGCAAACACATGCCTTACAAGGTATCAGTACGGGCCCATAACCCTTTGTCAACCGCCTCAAGGCAAAGGACTAGAAAACAAGGCCAAGAGAATGGAACTTGCCATCCACACCTAGTATTTCAACTAGGAGGAGATATCACCCTCAGAATCATGGTTCCATATAAAACAGTTCATTGGAATGACTTCCGTACGATATGTCTGTAGGACATGATCACTTTCGTGTGAGAAGCTAACTCCTCGAGCTTAGACCAACCAATACTTTTTAATTGTCTACCTTTTGTGTAAACCTTTGTTATGAGTCTAAAAGATAAGAATTGCAATGATCCATAGGTAAATAACAAGTACTTTTAGTCGTAGAGTGAGCCTCTAGCTTTGGCGTGTAGTGGCTTCTTAGATGAGCCACTTTAGGGGCAATATGGATTGCATCACCCACCCTGTCTACATGTCACTTTTACTGACCACCAAGTGGCGCCACCCACCAAGGACATCTGAATGTTGTGAGATTTATCTCAGAACCTTTTTGTCCCCTTTTTGGTCACAAAGAAACTTAGTTGCTTGGACAGGTTTTGACCCACTGACCTCTCACTTCATGAACTCTGGAATGTCTAAGCCACAAGGAGTTATCCTAGGTAGTCTTTGTTGGCTACACTATCCCGGTTAGACCAAGGGGACTTGCTGCAAAAGAGTAGTGCATGCCGTGTCTGTGTGGACCAGACTTAGGAAATGTACTCCAAGGAAGCAGTATGTACCTACTCTGTCATGTACTTGTCTAAACTTCAGCTATGGACAAGGGGCATATCATATGAAAAAAGTACAAAGTTCAGATGTAAGAAGTGCACTAGGTTCAAGAGTAAGTAGCTTGTTATGGCAAGCTAAGAGACTAGAAGGAAATGACAAGGACTAATGAATCAGACAATATGAAGATCACGTACTTTGCTCATTGCAACTAACCTGTGATCTCTTATGATCTCCTGTTCTTGGTACTATACTATCTCTAATTCAATTATTTTGCTGTGACTCTACTCTATACATGTAAAACTTTCATCTATAAAGAGAACCCACTCTCGTACTCTTACAATGAGTAGCCCTTCACAACCAGCCTTGACTGGTAGCTCGCAAGATTATTACTTGCTCCTAGCTTCTTCTTGATCACCTAAATTTACTTGACCATCTTGCATTGAAGAAGATGATCATTTAGTCCCCATATGTCATTTTATAGTTGCAACTATCATTCTAACAATACAGCTTGTACCCAATCTGCTATAGCAATTTGAGGTATGACCTCTCTTCACGATGTTTGCTCGTGTGAGTTTGTTCTAAGTGCGACATTCATTTTGTTTTTTGTTTTTAAACAATCCCAAAATGGTTGTATACATTAGGATTGAATAGTAGCTGGAAAGGATACAAATAGCATGGTATTAAGATATCGGCAAGTGGCTAGTATAGTGTATAAACGAGGTCAAGAAAAGAGGCTAGTAAACAAGGCCAATACATCGGTAACTGCCATCTACCCTTATCATTTCAATTAGGATGAGATATCACCCTAAGTATCAAACGTATATACTTCACTTCATAGAATTTTTTTCCTTGTATTGTGTCATTAACACCTGGTCACTTATACTTCGCGAGGAAGAACCTTCAACTTTGATGCTCAAGAAAAAGAATTTTAATGAACCACAAGCAACTGGAAGGTTCTTATAGCGCTAGAGCCATACTCTAGCCTAGGTAAAAATTGGACTCCAAAGTGGCTCCTCCAAAGAGCCACTTTGGGGAGACTTAGGATTGCATCATCCTCCTTGCCCACATGGTTCCTCTTGTAAACACCATGTGGTACCAACAACTAAGGACATTGGAATATTCTAAAAAATCTCTTGAAATCTTCTTGTCTCCTTTCTATCACAAAATAATTTGCCAGTATAGAGTGTGATCCGTGTGATCTCTTACGTCAAAAACTAACTCTAGAATTTCGAATCCACTGGGAGGTATCCTAGGTAGTGTCTGCAGGATGTACTATCTTTTATAGACCAAGGGCACTTGCTCCAAAGGAACGCTATATACCTTTTCTATTTAGATCAGAATCAGAAGACCTATTCTAGAAGAATAGTGCATGCCTAGTCTGTCTTGTACCTATCTGAACTTCTGTCCTAGACAAGGGGCATATGAAAGTAACAAAATCTTCTTTTCACATATAATGGTATGTAATGAGATATCTTCTTTTCGGTTATCTTTGTCGTTGGGTTTTTTCTATTGCTTCAACCATAAGGATCCCTTAGGTACTCGTGAAGTAAACATCTCAGTAAAGCATCTTGCTCATGTAACTTGCAAGCACGTTCTTGGTCTTCATGTATTCTAACTCCACAATCTCCTTTATGACTGGATCATGTGAGTAGTGGTACCTGATGTCAATGTGCTTGATTTGCCGGAATATGACATCATATCGTGCTATTTTCATGTTGATCCGGACCGACAAGATGTTTTCCACAAACAATGGCATGTAGATAATGTTCTCTAGCTTTAAGTCCTTCTCAAAACCGTTCACATTCATGTTCATCAACTTTTCTCCCTTGTTATGTGCATGGATAATGCTGTTGTTGGCACATGTGAAGCGACATTCAATATACTAAATGGAGATGAACCCATATTTCTCTCTCTTCAAGAGTGGTATTTTGTGCCAAAGCCAAGCCCATAGGCTCCCCACTTGAGCAATGCTATTCCCTTGGTCATGGATATGCTCTCAGTCATAATGTTTTTTTAACTCTTTTATCCCTTCCCTTTGTCCTTGTTCTTTCCATCCACATGTTCATCTTCATTCTTGGGATCCCTGTCCTTCCAAGTATAGTATTTAAGCTTGGTATATGTTTTAGACATTCAAGGTCGCTTTGAACCCCTTCCACCAACATTGTTTGCATTTTCCTCCATCGCCACCACTCCACCAACATCATTTCAAAAAGCAGACGTATGAGGCAGTGCCATTCAGACAAGGAGAGGAGTTATTTCCAGCACAACAACCGTGCTATGCAGCATAGGCCAAAATTCTGGGCTCATTGCTAGTACAATACATGGCTTCGTTATACATATACTCCGACACAACCTCATATGTCAGCTCTTCCTCCTCCAGCAATAGAAGAGGGTAATAAGAAGATCCCAGCTTTTAAGTACTACCATAAGGAGGATCATGACTTGCATGCCGATGTCAATTTCTCAATTCACCTAGGTCACTCATAGTAGTAGTCCTTCAAACATTAGTACAAAGTCCAGAATTGTCTCTCTCTTACTCTCGTCCCTGTCAGTTTTTTAGAAACAAAGTGGTGATTAGCAAAAGCCCTTGAATGGTACACACATACAACCTTTCATTAGCCTTCTATGCATATGCGATACGATGGATAAGAACACCATGTGAGTCATATACTCATGTCACAAGGATTCCCAATGCCATGTCATTTTTGGCATCCCATGCTTCATGTCGAAGGTCATCTTTAGGTGGTTCAACATCTTCTCCAAGGAATATCTTCAAGTAATTGTACACTCATGAACATCTCAAACTTCCACTCTTAGAAGGGGAATCCTATCCCTCTGAGTTTGGACATGCCATGATAGACCTACTAAAGAGTGAGCATCATAGTCATCGTCAACCTACTCTGTCACATTGCTCCTCTCCTTTGTTGAGGCCAATATAGGCTGATGTGCTATCTACAACTAGTTTAGAAGGTGTCAATGCGCCGGATAGCAACGGTCTAGAAAACGGGTCCCGACATGGGAGGCCGCCAACCGCTCTTGGTATTGCAACCAAGATAACATATCACCCTCGAACGAGGGATCCACACTTTAGGTTCGTTTGGTTTGCAACCTCACGAAGTCCGCATGTTGGTCTTTAGTGTCTACCTTTGGTTGGACACTCTGTGAGGAGTCTCAAAGGCAAGAACTGTAAATGGATGCATGCAAGGTACAGGATTTTATACTTGCAGAGCTTTGCTAAAGCTTCTGCTTGTAGTGGCTCCACTGGAGCCAACCTCAACCTACAATCCTACTTGGCGCGTCCTTAGACCGCCAAGTGTCATCCTCAAGNGCATCTCCCTTTGTTCTGCTTCGTTGCTTGGCGACATGGAGGCCTTCAGCTTCGTATCGGTCGTCATTGGGGTGCTGACAGGTTTGCAGTCTTCCATGTGATAGCGCTTCAGTACCTCACCAATGTATTTGGTTTGGTTGAGTTCGATGGTGCCGGCTACTCGGTTGCGGTGGATGGCGATCCCGAGGTAGTACTCGAGAGGACCCATGTCCTTCATCTTGAACCTTTTGCTGAGGTCAGACTTCAGCTCATCCAGCAGCTCGACCGAAGACGAGCAGATGATCAGATCATCCACGTACAGTGCAACCAGCATTAGCCCTCTCCCATCATCGCGCACATACACGCTCGGATCACTGTGGCAATGCGTGAAGGAGAGACCGGTCATGAAACCGTCCATCTCTTTGTACCACATCCTTGGGGCCTGTTTCAGCCCGTAGAGCGCTTTCACCAACTTGCACACCTTACCCTCGGGAGCTTCGACTCCTTCGGGCACCTCCATCAGCACTTCCTTGTCAAGCTTCCCATAAAGAAAAGCTGTCTTGACGTCCATCTGGTGTATCTCCAGGTTCTTTGCAGCTGCAATGCCAAGGAGAGAGCGGATGGAGGCAAAGGTCACGACGGGCGCGAACGTCTCATCGTACTCAGAGCCCGGGCGTTGAGAGAACCCCTTAGCCACTACCCTTGCCTTGAACTTGTCGATGCTGCCGTCTTGCTTCTTCTTCACTCGGAGGACCCACTTGGATCCCACCACGTGGGCCTTGTCGGGTCTATCCACCAGCACCCACGTGCCGTTCTCGACAATGGACGCGAGCTCGCTGTCCACTGCCTCCTTCCACTTAGCCGCATCTGGGCCATTCATCGCCTCCGCCACTGTGGATGGCTCTCCCTGGGCCATGCACGACCAGCTCAAGCCGGTCCAATCATCCTCATACCGCAAAGGTGCTTTCTTTGGTCGCAAACTGCGCCGGGGTAGTGGTGCGGCTTCTTGCTTTGGTGCTAGTGCTTCCACAGGTGGTGGTTTGTCGTCGTCATCGTCAGAAGAGTCGTCAGACTCCAAGTCAGACTCGGAAGCCCTGGACGCCTCGGAATCCGCGTCCATGTCAGATGCTGCATCATCCTCCGCAACATCTCTCCCATTCCTACCACCTGTTGGCAAAACGAGCCAGTTGTCGGGCGCTTGGTCTCCGGACTCAAGCAACACTATCCACTCTCCCGCTTTGGGAGCGAGGATCGGGTCCAGCAGCTCTCCCTTTCCAAGGGTGCGTTCGTCAAACACGACGTCGCGGCTCCTCACGAGCTTGCCTGCTGCCTGGTCCCAAAGCCGATAGGCTTTGTGTGACGTGTCGTACCCAACCATGACGCACTTCCTCGAACGTGCGTCAAGCTTGCCTCCACCTTCTCCCGACTGGATCTTCACCCATGCAGTTGACCCAAACACCTTCAGATGGGATGCGTTGGGTTTCTTTCCCGACCATGCTTCCTGTGGGGTCTTCAGCTGCTTGTCCTGCTCCTTTCCACGCTTCCGCAAGGCGGTCGCTGGTGTGAGGTTCAAGAGGTAGCAGGCCGTTGTTGCTGCTTCAGCCCAAAAGCGAGGTGGGAGCTTGGCGTCGAAGAGCATGCTTCGCACCATGCCGAGCAGGGTCTGGTTCATCCTCTCGGCCACGCCGTTGCTTTGGGGATTGTATGGGGTGGTCTGCTCGTGGCGGATGCCATGATGCTTGAGCCAAGGCTTGCATGCCTCGTACTCACCCCCGTTGTCACTTCGAAGCGTCTTCACCTTCTTGGACGTTTGCCGCTCCACCATGGCGACGAACTCGAGGAGCTTCTCCTTGACCTCTCCCTTTGTTTTGAGGAAGTAGATCCACAACTTGCGGCTGTGGTCATCAATGAAGGTCAGGAAGTACTTGCTTCCTCCGTTAGACGATGTGCGGAAGGGTCC
>SZWC01000975.1:142194-206119 GCA_023375785.1 Penium margaritaceum
TCCTCCGTTAGACGATGTGCGGAAGGGTCCACACACGTCACTGTGTATCAGTTCCAAGACGTTCTCCGCTCGTTGACCTCCTCTCCCAAACGGCTTCTTCTTTGCCTTCGCTTGGAGGCATGGTTCACACAATGCACACCCTTCGCCATGCTTCATGGTGCACCCTTCCATTCCGCGGACTACCTCTTGCTCCTGCATCTTCTGCAGCGTGCTGTTGGCCACATGGCCAAATCGCCGGTGCCACAGCTCAGCGTCAGTGTCCTTGGTTGATGTGGCGGCCACAGCGGTCGCCGGCGGTGCATCCTTTGGCTCCGGTGCCACTGTCTTGGTGGCACATGCGAGTCCCTCATCCAACGCCTTGGTGACTTTGGTTTGAAGCACGTAGAGGCCGTCGACTCTTGGAACTTGAAGCATGAGGTCGTCTTTGGTGTACAAAATCTGGATGTCCTCATTTTTTAGGGCCACCGCTTCCTTGTTGGTGAACACCACTGTCATGTTGTTGTCGGTGATTTGTGACACGGACAATAGGTTGGCTGCGAAGGAGGGCATGTACACCACATTTTGAAGGTTGACCGCCTTCTCCGCACCGTTCACGTTGAACGTGGTCACCTTGTCCCCTTCGCCCATGGCTTGGACGACGCCGCCGTTTGCACACTTGATGCGCATGACAGATTCGGCCATGGCGACAAATCCACCCTTCTCTTTTGAAGAGTGGTGGTTGGTGCCCGAGTCAAGGGCGAATGCCCCGGGCCTAAGGATCGCTGCGCCCTTCATGGGCAGCCCCCTAGCCATCATGTTGGTGAGCTCCTTCTTCTCCTTTCCACCTTTGCTCCCGCCTTCTTTCTTGGGACTACGGCAGTCCCTAGCCCAGTGCCCAGCCTTGCCACAATTGTGACAGTTTCCGGGCTTCTTGGAACTCTTCCCACCACCGTTGCCTTTCCCTCCACCNCAACCGCCAAATACGGTGATCAAGGACCCCCAGCTTTCCGGTAGCGCCATTAGAAGGATCATGGCACGCATGTTGGAGTCGAGCTTCCATTCCATTTGCTGGACCTCTTGCAACACGTTGTCGAACGACTGCAAAAATGCGGGTATCGATTCTCCTTCGCTCACCCTCATAGACATCAACCGTTGGAAAATGAAGAGTCGGTTTGCTAGGGCGTTCGATTGATGCACGCGTGAGAGCTTTGCGTAGGCCTCGGCAGCCAACATGCATCCTGTGATGTGGGAGTGTTGAGTCTCGTTGATGGACGTCACAAGAATGGCGAGAGCCATGTTGTTCTTCATCGTCCATGCTGCAAGGTCAGCCGCATGCGTCGTCACGGCCGCATCGGCGGGTGCAATCTCGATCCCTTTTAGGATGTCGAGGTAGCCACGCACGTTCATGACAATCTCAAATTGCCATTTCCACAAGGGAAAACCTGTCCCCGTGAATTTGGACATACCCGCCTCAAGGCGGGCTGGAGTCGGATCCGCCATCTTTGGCGGTTGCTTGTCTTCTCTGCTTCGCTGCTACTCTGCTTCGTTGAGGCCGATGAGGCTGATGAGGCTGCTGACTGCGACCGTTGTCGAAGGTGCAGTTGGTTCCGTTGCTTACCCCTCCAGCCGATGATCGCCTAAGGCGATGGTGCCGTCGTGAGGGAACGGACTCGGGGTCGTACCACCTTCTACAAAGGGGTAGAGCTTAATCCCGTTGGGGCTCGAGGGTCTTGTCCAACATGGACAGAGCTGATCCTCGTCCCCTAGTCCGCCACGTGCGCGCACCCTACCTGAAGAAGCCGATGGAGCCGATGGAGCAGATGGAGCCGTCCGATGGTCGTGTCCCTGTTGTACCTGTGCGCCCTGCAAGACCACGCGCTAGTCGGTCTTGGAAGCGTGCCTTAGAACCAGAAGTGTGGGCCCATAACCCTTTGTCAATGCGCCGGATAGCAACGGTCTAGAAAACGGGTCCCGACATGGGAGGCCGCCAACCGCTCTTGGTATTGCAACCAAGATAACATATCACCCTCGAACGAGGGATCCACACTTTAGGTTCGTTTGGTTTGCAACCTCACGAAGTCCGCATGTTGGTCTTTAGTGTCTACCTTTGGTTGGACACTCTGTGAGGAGTCTCAAAGGCAAGAACTGTAAATGGATGCATGCAAGGTACAGGCTTTTATACNGACCGCCAAGTGTCATCCTCAAGCCAGGCTTTTAGTAAGCTTCATAGAAGCTTCCTGTCCAAGTTTTGGCCACAACAAAATGTGGCCGTCGCGGGGTTTGAACCTGCGATCTCTCGTCTGAGACTCCGGTGCCTATTCAACCATGCCAAAAAGGTATGGTTCCTATGATGAGCCACAGGGGACATACCCATTATGGGCAGTGCATTCCTGGCCCATCTCAAAACAGACCAAGGGGACGTACTCCACAGAGCAGTGCATGCCTTGTCTGTATGTGTAGCTAGCCAGCTAGGCAGTGGACAAGGTGCATACTATTTCTACAGAAGGTGCACATCCACTACTAACCCCTCTGCTGTCCATCATCTACAAATAGAGAAGAATAAACTCTAGGAAACTCACAATCCTGGCTCCAAAGGTAGAGATTATCCTTGTTAAAGCTCCAAAATTGTACCCCCAAGGACAGAGCTTATTCTTAGTCCTTGTTTGCTAAGTGCTAGCATTTTCCGTTGGAGTTAATGGAGATGATGGCGGTAGTGGAGTTGAAACACGCTATAAAATAGAGTGTATAAAAGTACAATTCAAATCGTGCCTTCTAACTAGTGAGTCTGGGCTCATAATGTCAATACACTTGAGGCAACAGACAAGAAAACAAGGCCGGTACAATGGCCCGTACTGATTGTTCCTACTATTTCAACTAGGAGGGGATATCATCATCGGAATCACGGCTTTACACCAAGCCGTTCATAGGAGTATCTTCCTTACACTATGTCAATAACACCTGGTCATTTTTGTGTGGGGAGCTCTCCTGGAGCTTAAACAAGCTAATGTTTTTTTATTGTTTACCTCTGATGCACAACTCTTTTTTCAGTCTGGAAGGTAAGAAGTGTAATCAACCATAGGGAGCAAACACATACTTATAGGCCTAAAGCCAGCCTCTAGCCTAGGCGTTGTTTGGCTCCTTGGAGAAGCCACTTTGAGGACAATCTGGCTTGCATCATCCTCCTTGCCTGAATGGCGCTCTCTGTGACCAAGTGGCACCAACTACCAAGAAGGACCTTGGAATGTTCAAAGATGTCTCTTGGAATCTTTTTGGTCCCATTTTGGTCACAAAGAGAACTAGTCACCATGATGGGGTTTGACATAGTGACCTTTTGCTCTAGAGACTTACTTTGGAGGTCTTAGCTACAAGGAGTTGTTGTAGGTAGTAATTCCTGGCAATACTATCCAATTTAGACCAAGGGGACTTACTCCAAAGGAGTAGTGCATGTCTTTCTATTTGAACAAGACTTACGAGACTTACTCCAGAGAAGTAGTGCATACACAGTCTCTCCTCTACCAGTCCAAACTTCAACCATGGACAAGGGTTACATCTGATGAACAAACTCTTCCTTGCATCTCTATCCATTTGCTATAAGATCTCTTCTATCTCCAGCTGTCTTTGCATGTAGTCTTCATCCACTCCATTCACCACGCCAATCTCTCGGGTCTCTGTAGAGTGTCAATCGCTATTGAGCGCATTGGTCATGCAATCTGTAAGCATGTACTTGTTCTCGGCACATTCAAGGTCCAGAATCTCCTTTCCGACCATATTGCGTGGATAGTACGGGGTGTCATTGTGCTTGGTCTGCCGCGATATGACGTCATCCTATGCCATCTGCATGGCACTCTTGTTGTCAATCCAGACCACCGTTACTCTATTCCATGGCACTTTCATCTCAACAAGTTGCCTATAGTGCCATTCTGTCTCCTTACATGCCTTGGATAGAGAGATATACTCTGTCTCAGTGGTAGAGAGGGAGCCACTATCATGGTTTGTGCTTATCCAAGAAATTATACCATTATTCAAGAGGTACACAAAGTCGAAGGCATTGGCACTAGTAGGTGTAGACACCTAGACCTAGTAGTTGTGGGCACCTCAAGGATGCCTAGCTCAAACTGATACTAATTACTAGTATTTGGAGTAGCCAATGGATACCCTTTGGTGGAGAGTGTAGACAACAAGGATCACAGATATGAGTAGGCAGAATACGTTGCATTCTGTAGAACTGAATCAAAACATGTTTTTGTTGCAAAGTGAGACTACATCAGACTCGTATGCCGTGTAATCCAAGCTTTCCAACGCATCCAAGCACGTCCAAATCAAAATAATAGATCCTTGTCTAGGATCGTCAAAAACATCCTAGGAGGAGCCACCCATCGTGTGCCTTGTACAATAGGCAACAAGAGGTGCTTTGACGATGACCTGTCATAGCACCTTTCCTCGCATAGAAGTCAAGGAGACTTTCACCCTGGTCAAGGAGGTCCTTCCGGTCAGTTGTTTCATGCCATTGGTACGTTTGGAGTTTGTTGGAGATAAACTAGGATCCTTGCCGATGGATTATCCTGCCACCTATGTTAAATACCACATAACACCCGTCCACTGTCCTCATACAAATCGCGCAATTCAAAGCTTAATCTTTTATACAAAACAATGCAAGGAATCCAATTGTTTAATCAGATTAGATGCTTGACCATCCCATGGTGATCAAACCATGGAGTAGGATCAACGACACTTCTGGTTAGGGGAAAACCATGTCAGCAATCTCCTCCTTGTACGGTAGCCTTGATGTCTTATCTTTGAATATCTGCCATGCTCTGCTACTCGGCCAAGCTCTTACTGTAAGCAATTCTCTTCAGCTGCCATTTGTATATCACAACATGTTGCGGCACACACCTTACTCCCCATTGTTGTCACTTGTATCTCCATGCGGGACTTAGTAGTACCCCTATGGCTTGCCTTGTGACCCTTATTGTGTTGGTGTTGTTGCTTGCCACGGCAGTCGGTCTTCTCCTTGAGATGACTTGGGAGAACTTGCCTCCTTGCTACACTTCTCTTTAGACCCATGATTTTTGTGGCGTCCTCCCTTGCCTTTAAAGACCTCAGATCCCCTCTTGAATCCTTCAATAAATATGAGTCTACCTAGAGTGTCATTGTATCTTCAGCATCCTCGGCCCCTTACAAACTTCGCTGAGCGTGTTGTACACCTCCCTTACCACGTTGTAGTACTTCCTTGGTATTAACATTTGCCGTTGATGCCACCGCCTGTGCATGTGGCGTCTTGACCAATTTGCTTCTGCCTGCACTACCAACGCTAGCTTGCTCTTTGTTACAACCAGCCTCGCGAGATCTATGGTACAGCGGATGCGATTGCTCTTTGAGCCGTTGCCTGTACTATTACTACTGCCTCCTTGTATGTCCAAGACGTACGTGCCTCTTCCCCTTGGAGAGGACTTCTAGTGCCAATCCTTTGGTATCATCTCCCTCACCATATTCCACACACAAAGTGTCTTCCTCTTTAGAAGAAGTCAGAGAACCAAAGATCTTACTCCGTTGTAACCACCTATGGATGTTGCATGCTTCATCTGCCCCATTGGCAGATATGGGAGAAGCGACCTGCTCAGCACATCCTCCATTCCATAGCTCTTGAATGCTTTTCCTCCTCATTGAGGACTTGGAGCCACCTATGCCTTAAGCGCACTTTGCAGCCAGGTCTTCTGCTGAGCTTCCACCTCCCCCTCATTAAACTCGGCAGCGTCCTCTTAGCGTGCCTTCTAGTCATGGTCCACTGTCGATGGCACTCGAAGCATGTTTTGCTTTGATGGAGAGCTCAGACCCTTGCTACTGCTCTTTCCTTGTTGCAAAGCCATTTGGACTACCTGTGCCCATTTTTGTTGCGATATACCTACTTTTGTACCCGTCGAACCCCGCCTAGCTACAAAGGATCTTTACATACAGGAGCTACAAGTCGTTCTCTTGGTTTCCATGTACAGTTATCTCATAAACTCCCTCCTTCAAGATAATGATGTCCTTGTTGTTCAAGACTACCTTGAGCCCCTTGTTGGTAAGGTGACTCAATGACATATGATTTGCCCCAAAGTTGGACTTGTGGAGCACGTCGTGAATGGTCCTTGTGACAGCCTCCCCGTCCACATCTAGTTTCATGTGAACGTTGCTTTCACCACTAGCCAACTCTGTTTCGCCGTTGGCCACCAACATGCGCCACTTCAAGGCAGCATAGGTGACGAATGCCGCCCGCTTGCATTGTGTGTGGCAGCCCGATCCAGAGTCAATCACGAACACTTTATAATCTGTCAAGTCGGTGTACTTTGCCATCATTATACACTCGTCATTTGTGGCTTTCCCCGGCTGGTTTGACTTCGTGTTTAGGCAGTTTTGTTCCCTATGGGCTTCCTTGCAAACACATAGCACAATGTTTCACCTTTCTTGGTGCCTTTCTTGGCACCCTTTCCCTTCTTGCTCCCCCTCCACCTTGAGGACCTATTGCATGGATGAAAATTGCTTTTTTTCCACTCTTTCTCCCATTGGTTCTTTTCCATTCATTGCGAATGTACACACTCGCCTTAGGGTACTTGAGCTCATTGGCGGACCAGCCATCTAGGACGGTGATCATGGGTCTCCAAGTATCCGGCAAGGCTAGGAGGAGGATTATGGCTTGCAGCTGAAGGTCAACCTTCTATCCAGTGACCACATTCTCCATAGTAAGGGCCTCGATATGCTGTAGGATCTTCATGATGTCGTCGCCTTCATTGGCTCAGAGGGTGATAAGTCTCTTAAAGACAATGAGCTGGTTAGCAAGGTTGGTGGACTAAAAGATGGTGTAAAGCTTCTTCCAGACCTCTACAATATCCATGCATCCTTGCATTAGTGCACGCTACTTCGGACCAAGCACTACCACCAACAAAGCAAGCATCGCAATGTCTGGAGGGGCCGTCTCTTTACCGTTGACCTGCTTAAGGAGGCATTCTTTATCAAGGTAGACCTCAAACTGCCACCTTTATAAAAAGAAGCTGTTCCCGTGAAAATTTGAGAGGACGTCGATGCTCTCTTGCTCGGTCATTATCATGGCACGCAGCGATAGCGTGACAGTTAAACAGCTAGGATCCTTCTAGGCACGTGGGTCCATAACCCTTTACTAGCACCAGTGGATGTGGAGGCATCCTGAAGGACACCTAGCTCTCAGTGATGTATACTACCGATGTTTGGGAAAGCCAATGGGTATCGTTCGTGAAAAGTATGGAGGACAAGCATAATGGATGTGAGTGGCTAAACCATGTCTTATTCACTATTACTGAATCAAAATACATTTTTGTTAGTTAGCATAGTGAGATGACACTAGATCTTTATAGCCTGTCATACATGTCTTTTAATGCACCCAAGCATGCTCAAATGAAAAAAAAAGAGCCCCTGCCATGGCCATCAAAGTAACCTTTGGTGGAGCTACCCACCTTGCCTTGCATGCTAGGAAAGTCATTATAGACGCAACTATCAAAACAGAAAGTCCAACCAGCCAAGCGAGGATTGTGCTAACATCAAAATCCCCTATCCCAAGGACAATCTTGTTGCACAGGTTCCAACAATTAATGGGCTCTTGACAACCTGCCTCAGGCGACGGTCTAGAAAACGGGTTCTAACACAATGGTTCCCACCAACCGCTCTTGGTATTGCGACCAAGAGATGATATCACCCTGAGAGCCAATGTTGCACACTGAGCAGTTCATAGGAATCACTTCCTTGTACTGTGTCCTTAGCACATGGTCACTTTTGCGCGAGGAGCTAACTCCAGGGGCCTAGACCAACCAATGATTCTTTAGTGTCTGCCTCTATTCGACAACTCTGTTAGGAGTCTCAAAGGTACGAACTATACTGAATGACAGGCAACTCACATGTTCTTATAATCCTAGAGCCAGCCTCTAACCTAGGTGCGCAGTGGCTACTTAGATGACCTTCTTAGGGGGCAATCAAGGTTGCATCATCCCCCTGCCTACATGGCGCTCCCTGTGACAGCCAAGTGGCGCCAACCACTAAGAAGCACCTTGGAATACTCTAAGATGTCTCTAAAAATCTTCCTATCCCCTTTTGGTCATAAAGAGAATTAGTCACTGGACTGAGATTTGACCTAATGACCTCTCGCTCTAGAGACTAACTCAGGAACGTCTAAGCCACAAGGAGTTGTCCTAGGTAGTGTTTGCTGGCTATACTATCCAGTTTAAACCAAGCGGACTTGCTCCAAAGGAGCAGTGCATGCCTTGTCTATCTGGACCAGACTTAGGGGACTTACTCCAAGGGAACAGTACATGCCTAATTCGTCCTATGCCTGTCCAAATGTCAGTCATGGAAAAGGAGTATATCAGGTCAAAAAACTCTCCCTTGCACCTCCGTCCATTAGCTATGAGATCTCTCCTGTCTCAAGCAGTATTTTCCTTAGTCTTCCTCTGCTGCGTTGACCATACCAATGCCTTGAGTACCTACAGAGTGCAATTCGCTGTCCAGCACCTTTGTCATGTAATCTGCGAGCATCTTACTGGTCTCCATGTATTCAAGGTCCACGATCTCCTTTGCGACTAGGTTGCGTGAGTAGTGGTACCAATTGTCCATGTGCTTGGTCCGCCGGGAGATGACATCATCGTGTGCCATTTTTATGGGACTCTTGTTGTCGATACAGACCTCCGTTGCCTCTGATTATGGCACTTTCATCTTGGTAAGCAAACTGCGTAGCCACGATGTCTCCTTGCATGCTTCCGACAGAGCGATGTATTCAGGCTCAGCGATAGAGAGGGAGACACAGTCTTGCTTTTTGCTTACTCAAAATACTACACCACCGTTCAAGAGGCACAGAAAGCCTGAGGTGGACTTTTTGTCATTGATTCTTCCTCCCCAGTCGGTGTCTGTATTACACAGTAGCCGCAACGGGTCAGATCCTTGTTGGCCTCCAAACTGGAGTCCCATATGTCGGGTCTTCTGTAGAAAGCACATGATGCGCTTGACAACTTGCCAGTGCTGTGGCCCGGGATTGGTCACAAATCTGCTCACTTATCCCATAGCATAGCAAATGTTAGGCCGTGTTCCTACCATGGAATACATGAGGCTGCCAACAGTAGACTGGTAGGGAATGTTCTCCAACTAACGTCGTTTTGTTTCCATGCTGGGGCCCATGGAGGAGAGCTTGATGATTGTTATCATGGATGTGCTGATGGGCTTGCACTCCTCCGTGTTGTAGCACTTGAAGACCTCCATGATGTTCTTAGTCTGGTTCAGCTCAATGGTACCTGCTGCTCGATTGCGGTAGACGACTATCCCAAGGTAGAACTCGAGCGGACCCATGTCCTTCATCTTGAACCTGTTGTTGAGATGTATCTTCTGTATGTTCAACAACTCGACCGATGATGAGCAAATGATCAGGTCATCCACGTACAGTGCAACCAAGCATCGGGCCTTGCTCATTCTCCCGCACATGGACACTGTGGTCATTCTAGCAGTGCGTGAAGGTGAGCCGGGCCATGAAGCCATCCGTCTCCTTGTACCACATCTTTGGGGCCTGTTTCAGCCTGTACAGTCCTTTGACCAGTTTGCAAACCTTGCCCTCTGGTCTTTTCACTCCCTCCGGAACTTCCATCAATAGTCCTTTGTCTAGCTTCCCGTAGAGGAAATCTGTCTTGAAATCCATGTGGTGGACCTCCAGATCTTTTGCAACAGCAATGCCCAACATGGATGTGATGGAGGCAAACGTGACGTCAGGCGCGAAGGTCTCCTCATACTCTAAGCCTGCATGCAGGGAAAACCCCTTCGCCACAGCTCTTACCTTGTACTTGTCGATAGTACCATCCTGCTTGAACATTTTCCAGAGTACCCACTTTGACCCCGCCACATGCGCGTTTTGGGGCCCGTCCACCAGAACCCATGTTCCATTGTCTTTAATGGATGCGAGTTCGCAGTCCATTGCTTCCTTCCACTTGGCCACATCTGGCATGTTCATAGCCTCCGTTACGATCGCAAGCTCTCCCTGAGCCAAGCATGACCAGCTGAGTCTGGTCCAATCTGCACCCTCAACATCGTTCTTGGGCAGCGGTTTCTTCTGGCGCATACTATGTCGGAGTGTTATTGGTGGTGCTTAAAGGCTTAGTTGCTTCTGTTGCTCGTGCGCTGCTAGTCATCTGTTGTTTGAGGAAGAGCCACCGGCCTCAGAGTTTTGACTCAGAGGCCTCGGACAACTCATACTGAAAGTCAAAGTCTGCGCTGTGTCAGTCTGCACAGCCACTCTCCCTGTAGCACCATCCTTCACTAGAACCATCTACGAGTTCTTTGGTGCCTGATCACCTGTATAAAGCAACACAACCCACTCTCCTGATTTGGGAGGATAGACAGGGTCAAACAACTCTCCCTTGCCGAGTGTTCTGTCATCAAACTCGACATCTCGGCTCCCGATGAGCTTTCTAGCTGCTTGGTCCCACAACCTGTATGCCTTGTGTGCGGTGTCATATCAGACCATTACACACGTACGAGTACGTGCATCCAACTTGCCACTTCCTTCTCATGCTTGGATCTTTGTCCACGTGGTACAGCCAAAGACCCTCAAGTATGAGGTAGCTGGCTTCTTCCCTTACCAAGCCTCCTGTGGTGTCCAAAGCTGCTTCTCTTATTGCTTCTTACCATGCCTTCCAAGCGCGGTTGCCATAGTGAGATGCACAAGGTAGCAAGCAATTGTTGCAGCTTCAGCCCAAAAGCAAGGTGGGCGTTCGGCGTCGAAGGGCATGTTTCGTGTCATGACGAGGATAGTCTAGCTCATTCGCTCGGCAACACCATTACTTTGGGAGGTGTAAGGCGTGGTGGTCTGGTGGTTGATGCCGTGTTGGCTCAACGAGCCTTTGCACGCCTTGTACTCACCACCGTTGTCCATGCGTAGTGCCTTGACCTTCCTGCTTGTCTGCCGCTCTACCATTTTGACAGACTTTTGTAGCTTCTTTTTTACCTCTCCCTTTGTCTTGAGGAAGTAGATCCACATCTTGCGACAATGGTCATCGATGAAGGTGAAGAAAAACTTGCTGCCGCCATTCGAAGGGGTGCGGAATGGTCCACACATATCAGAGTGAATCAGGTCCAAGATTACTGCCACACGTTGCCCATTACACTTTAAGGGCTTTCCTTTTGCCTTGCCTTGGAGGCATGGCTCAAAATGCTTCTTACACTTTCCCTCATCGTTGGCCTTGCATCCCTCCATCCCATGAACCATGTTATACTTCCGCATAGCTAGCAGTGTGCTCTCGGCCTCATGGCCAAACCGCATGTGCCACAGATCAGCATTTACGTGTCTGGAGTTGGCCGCCATGGTGACGGCTTGTGGTGCAACATCAGGCTTTGGAGACTTGGGCTCTTCAACCGCCGCATATCCCTCATTTGAACTCTCAAGGGGTTTTTTACGCAACGCGTACAACCCATCAACTCTTGGAACATGTACGACAATACTCTCCTTGGAATAGGAGATCTTGATGTCCATGGTCTTGACAATCACGGCCTCCTCCTCTATGAAGACGACCGTCATGTCGTGATCCATGATTTTGAATAGTTCCAAGAGGTTTGTTGCAAAAGATGGCATGTAGACAACGCTCTCCAGCTTCAAGTCTATTATACCACCATTCACGTTGATGCTCATCAACTTGTCTCCCTCGCCTTGTGCATGGACAAGGCTGCCGTTGGAACACCTCAAGTATGTTTCAGTGTCCCCAATGGAGATGAACCCATCCTTCTCCCTTGAAGAGTGGTGGTTCGCGCCAGAGTCAAGCACGTAGGCTTCACGCTTCAGCCATGCCGCTCCCTTGGTTGCCGGCACGCTCTCAGTCAACTCCTTCTTACCCTTTTCTTTGCCCTCATATCCACCACCATGATCTCCGTCTTCCTTCTTCGGAGCCCTGCACACCCTGACCCAATGCCCAGGCGTGCCACAGTTATAGCACGTCCCGGGACGCTTTGAACTCTTTCCACCCCCACCATTGCCTTTTCCTCCACCGCCACCCCTTCCGCTGCCGCTTTGACCAGAAGAGGAGCTGTTGCCACGACCACCGTACTATGCAACATAGGCTGAAATGTTAGCCTCACTACCTCTGCGATGCATGGCCTCGTTGTGCACAAACTCAGGCACTGCCTCATATGTCAAATCATCCTCCTTCCAACCGCCAAAGACAGTGATCAGAGGAAGCCAACTTTCACGTAGCGCCATGAGGAGGATCATGACCTGCATGTTGATGTCGATTTCTGAGTTCATTTGGGTCACTTGCTGCAACAATACTTTAAACTGCAAGAGGAAGTGCGTAATCGGCTCTCCCTTGCTCACCCTCATCCAAATGAGTTTTTGAAGGATAAAGAGGCACTTTGCAAGAGCCGTTTACTAGTATACACATGCAAAGTTCTCATAAGACTTTGATGCATGTGTGATACCTTGGAGGTGGATATGCTATGCCTCATGCATTGATGTCACAAGAATCGCAAGCGCCATGCCATTTTTGACACTCCACACTTCATATCGAGGATCTATTTTTGGAGGTTCAACCTCTTCTCCAAAGAACATCTTCAAGTAGCCACGCACCCTCATAACAATCTCGAATTGTCATTTCCAGAAGGGAAAACCAAACCATATGAACTTTGACATCCCATCATTGACCTGCTCAAGAGTGAGCGTGACGGGTGTCGTCATACTGCTTCTCTCCTTCTCTACTTTTCCGCTTTGTTGAGGCTGATGTAGGCTGATGAAGGCTGTTGTCTGCTACCGGTTTAGAGGCTACAGATCCGTCGCTCACCCCTTAGCCGTTGATCACTTGCAAACAGAGAAGAACGCACACTAGCGAACCAATGGTCGTGTCCCAAGGGCAGAGCTTGTCCTGGTTAGGGCCCAAGGGTCATACCTCCAAGGGCAGAGCTTATCCTTGGCCCTTGTTTGCTTAGTGCCAGCACTCGCTGTTGGAGCTGATGGAGAAAATAGAGTAGATGGAGCAGATGGAGCTGATGCGTGCTGGTAGACAGAGAAGGCGAGAGAGTGTGTAGAAGCGTGCCTAGTCAGTGTGGGCTCATAACCCTTTGTCAACTTGCCTGAGGCGACGGTATAGAAAACGGGTTCCGACACAATGGTTCCCGCTAACTGCTCTAGGTATTGCAACCAAGAGATGATATCACCCTCAAAGCCAAGGTTCCACACTGAGCAGTTCATAGGAATCACTTCTTTACACTATGTCCTTAGTACACAGTCACTTTCACGCGAGGAGCTAACTCCGAGGGTTAGACCAACCAATGCTTCCTTAGTGTCTACTTTTGGTGGACAACTTTGTTAGGAATCTCAAAGGTAAGAACTCTACTCAATGATGGGAACTCATGGGTTCTTATAGTCCTAGATTTGGCCTCTAGCCTAGGCGTGCAGTGGCTCCTTTGATGAGCCCCTCTGGCGGCAATCTGGATTGCATCATCCCCGTTGCCTACATGGTGTTCTCTGTGAACGCCAAGTGGGGCCACCTACTAGGAAGCACCTTGGAATGTTCGAAGATGTCTCTTAGAACCTTCTTGTCCCCCTTGTGGTCACAAAGAAAATTAGTCACGGGGCTAGGATTTGACAAAGTGACCTCTCGCTCTACAGACTAACTCTAGAACGTCTAAGCCACATGGAGTTATCCTAAGTACTATTCCTGGCTATACTATCCAGTTTAGACCAAGGGGACTTACTTCAAAGGAGCAGTGCATGCCTTGTCTATCTGGACCAGACTTAAGGGATTTACTCCAAGGGAATAGTGCATGCCTAGTCCGTCCTATGCCTGTCCAAATGTCAGCCATGGACAAGGAGAATATCAGGTCAACAACTCTACGTGCTATAAATGAAGCCCCTTGAGAGAAGAATTGAGGGATATGCGGTGGTTCAAGAGCCCAACTCCAAAGCCCGATGTTGAACAACAATCCGTCACCATGGTGCCTAACTCCACCAAGTACATAGATACAGAATTGTCGCATATGTAGTTTGGCCATGTGGCTGACAGCACACTGCAAGCTATGTAGCAGCATGAAGTGGTACAAGGAATGGAGGGGAAGTGCAAGAAGCTGTGTGAGCCCTGCATCCAAAGCAAGGCAAAGAGAAAACCCTTTGAGAGTAATGGACAACATGCGGCAACAATCTTGGACCTGATTCACTCTGATGTATAGGGACCATTCTACACTCCTTGAAATGACGATAGCAAGTATTTCTTGACCTTCATTGATGACCACACTTGGAAGATGTAAATCTATTTCCTCAAGACAAATGGAGAGGTCAAAGAGAAGTTGCAAGAGTTTGTTGTCATGGTAGAGCGATAGACAAGTAAGAAGGTGAAAGAACTGTGCACAGAGACCAGTTGTGAGTATGAGGCTTGTAAATGCTGGTTGAGCTAAAACGGCATCAACCACATGACCACCATGCCTTCCATCCCCAGAGCAATGGTGTTGCCAAGCAGATGAACCAGACTATCCTTGACATGACACAAAACATGCTCTTAGACACCAAACCCCCACCTGGCTTCTAGATTGATGCTGCAAGAAGTACTTGCTACCTTGTGAATCGCATCCCAAAAGCCTCGCTTGGAAGACGGGGCAAGAAGTAGCAAGAGAAGCAGTTAAGGGCGCCACAAGAGGCTTGGTCTTAAAAGAAGCCACAGGCCTCACACTTGAAGGTTTTTGGCTGCAATGCTTGGACAAAGATTCAAAGAAGAGAAGAACTGGCAAATGATGTACGCGCTTGCAAGTCTGTAATTGTCGGATATGATACAGCACACACGGCATACACGCTATGGTACCAAGCGGCTGGAAAGCTCCATAGGAGTCGAGACGTTAAGTTTGATGAAAAGACGCTTAACAAGGGAGCACCACTGGATCTGATCCATGTTCCCAAGTCAGAAGAGTTGGTTGTGTTGTTCGAGTCTGGAGATTAGGCACCTTATAACCAGTAAATGATGCCAGTGAAGCAAAATGATGATGCAGTAGGAAGAGTGGCTATGAAGGCTGACACAATGATGGACTCTAGTAATCATATTGAGTTTTTTGAGTTCTCTGAGTCAAACTCTACGGCACGTAGCTCTTCCTCAAACAACGGATTATTGGGAAAGGAGCCATCCGGCTCAGTTTCAGGTCCACAGGAGCAAGTTCCAGGAAACTACCAGATACCTGCTCCAAACATTGATCCGCCTTCACTTATAAAAAGATCAGGTTGCAAAATGTCTACGGTCCAAGTTTGAGGCCGATCCAACGGTCGGATTGGGAGATATCAATTTTCAAACTTTCGGGGGTCATGACCGGCCGATGTCTGGGACGCCATGGGTGATGGCTCCATGCCTTAGCCTGAGAAAAGAAAAAGGCAAGAGGTCCAGGGACAAGACCTGATGGGAGAAATATCCAAAAAGGTCCTTGGTCTTAGGACTGCCTTGTCAGAGCGTGCTGACTAGGATAAAGGTACCTCTCCTTACTTTTTAGGTGAGGTGAGATCCTTGTGTGCTAGCCATGGACACATGGCGATACTCCATGGGATTGTGGGTTATGTGACCACTAGGAGTGTGCCATGAGAGCATTTTCTAGCTCTCTAGGTTGTGTGTGAGTGGTCAGCCTGATTGCTAGGCCGAATTCACCCCTTGTGTGAGATTATGGACTCTAGTGTGTGAGCCTTATCCTCCATGCCTAAGTGGTGTGGCATGTGAGAGGGCTGACTTGCCCAAGCTCTAGCTCTACATATACTCCATCATTTCGAGTGATTGAACAACCATTCTTCATCACAAGTGATGCCCTTCCAATCACACATGCTCGCTGCTCCAAGGCTCCCTCTCTCCTCAAGTTCCAACATTAGGCATCAGAGCCAAGTTCTGCCACTTTAAACCAGCACAGGCCGTCACTTTGAGAGTGACAGGTTAGGGTGAAAACTTCACCACATTTGACGATCAACCAGAGGATCTTCAAGTTCAAAAGACAAGATTTTCAACGAGCCCAAAATTGCAAAAATCCAACAATCGGATTGAGAATTATGCTCAAAACGAGGTTGGCCAGGGCTACACTCTTCTCTATGAGTAAGACTGTCGCCTTGTGATGACCGTAACTCTCTTGTTTCTTTTTCAAATTTAAAAAGTGGCACTTGCGAACTATAGTATATTTCTTAAGCTTTCCATTGGGACAAACATGTTTGCAGTCCATCAATTCGTTTGGGAGAAACGCCGTTTACAAGCTGGCTGGTCTGAGTTGGAGTAGGAGCAGAAGCATACCTTGTTTTCAAGACGGCATATCTTCCAAAATCCCCTGTTGATGACCCTCTTTAATGGGTCGATCCAACAAGTTTTGAGCTGAATTTTCCAGTGGTACACTCCATTTATCCAAATTCCCCGTTTGCTGGCATCTACAGTCCATTGTCTGTCGGACAGATTTCTGGCAGAAGCAGCAACAGAAGTAGGGCTTGCGCCGCCATCCAAGGGCAGCAGTGAGCATCACCAAGGCTCAACATGGGAGGAGCTGGCGTTGTAACAGCAGCCTAGCCTTTGGAGATGCTGGAGGGACGCACCAACTTCACGTTTTAGAAGATCCGTACCCGCCTCCTTTTGGAGGAGAGGGGTTTGAGGGAGGTGGTGAGCGGCGACGAGCCGGCTCTAGTTCCACAGGCAAAAGGCATCACCGCACCGCAGGTGGTGGCGAGGAAGACGGCGCAAAAGGGTGCAGCTGATACGGGTTCTTCTGCAGCTGTACCAACGGCGTATGAGGAGTGGAAGAAGAAGGAAAGGCAGGCCTACAGGTTGCTTGACAACACCATCTCCAACCCGCATCTTCAGTACGTGAGTGACAAGGCTACTGCAAAGGAGGGGTGGGACATGTTGTGCAAGAAGTATGAGAGCAAGGATCCTGCATTCCTCATGCTTTTGGAGGAAAAGATGATAGCACTGAAAATGCAGGGTGGTGAAGGGATGGAGGCATATCTGGACAGGGCAAAGGAGTTAGCAAAGCAGCTGAGAGCGGCCGGCAACCCTGTGGAAGAGACGCGCTTCATCCTCCTTCTGTTGAGGGGACTCCCAACCAGCTACGACACGGTGCGGGAGACGCTGGACTGCCAGCCAACTCTCGACCTCGACTTCATTTGCACAAACCTGGTGTAGGTGGAATTGCGTCGCAATGTAGTAAAGCGCAATGGCGACGGCAGTAGTGAAGCAGCTTTTGTGGCCACGAGCTCACGCAACCAGCAGTAGCAGCAGCAGTTTGGGCAGCCGAAAGGCAGAAATAAAGGCAAATGCCACTACTGCCAGAAACAGGGACACTACAAAAAGGAGTGTTTATAGCTCAAGAGGGACCAAAAAGAGCAGCAACAGCAGCAGTCATCACAGCAGCAACAGCAAAAGTAGCAACAGCAGCATCAGCAGTCATATCAGCGTCACCAGCAGCAGCAGCAGCAAAACGAGGCTGGTGTGCGCCACTTTGGCAACATGAATGTGGCCAAGGAGGTGCGCGACCGTCTCTTCATGGCGAAGTCTGACATGTCGCAGGTTGAGAAGGCGGATCTTGCATGGTACAAGGACTCAAGATATACCAAGAGCCTCACACATCACGAGGAGTGGTTTACACAACTGCTGTCCATCCCTCCCCGTCCTACCGCTATGGGTGATGACCGGGTGGTATATGCTGAGGGGATTGGGATTGTGGAGATGTAGTTGGAGACCCCACGTGGCATTGAAGTGGAAGTGTTCCATGGCGTGCTGTATGTACCTGATACTGCATTCAACCTCCTCTCAGTCTCCTCTCTTACAAACACAGGACTACGGGTCGACTTCGATGATGACTATCGCTATATCCTCATCAAGGATATAGGAGAGGAGTTGGCCAGGTCGGTGAAGGAGGGTGACATGTACCGCCTGCTTGGGGCGACCAAGATCCCGCGTGAGCAGAGTCTTACAGCAGTGGTGCAGGCAACAGATGGCAAGATCTGGCATGCGCGCTACGGCCACATCAGCATGCGCGCCTTGCAGCAACTTCAAGCAAAACAGATGGTGCGCGACCTGCCTACCATCTCTAACTTTGAGCAACAGTTGTGCATCGGCTGTTTGGAGGGGAAGCAGCACCGGGAGGCATTCTCTGGAGCAGGGGAGCGTGTGAAGGAGGTGCTGGAGCTGGTCCACACGGACTTGTGCAGACCGATGCGGACCCAGAGCTTTGGAGGCTCTCGGTGTTTCCTGACGTTCATTGATGATTTCAATCGTTAGACTGTTGTGTACTTCCTTCCTTCCAAGGACCAGTGCTTTGACAAGTTCAAGGAGTTCAAGGCCATGGTGGAGAACCAGACTGGCAAGAAGATCAAGGCGCTGCGCAGCGATCGTGGTGGAGAGTACCTCAGCAAGGAGGTCCAGGCTTACCTCGCAGCAGCTGGCATCAAGGCGTAGCGTACCGCGCCGTACTTACCGCAGCAGATTCGTGTAGCATAACGCACCAACCGTACTATTGTTGAGTCGGCACGCTCCATGCTGCATGTGGCTTGGCTGACCTACGACTTCAGGGCTGAAGCGGTGAGCACTACAGCCTACATCAAGAACCGTAGTCCAACTAAGGCGCTGGAAAAGATGACACCGTACGAGGCGTGGTTCGGTAATAAACCGAGCGTGGGTCATCTCCGAGCATTTGGCAGCTTGGCGCACATGCACGTACCAAAGGAGAAGCGGCAAAAATGGGACACAAAGGGTGCGCAGATGCTGATGATTGGGTACGACGTGGAAAGCAAGGCCTATCACCTCTACGAGAGGGATACAGGCCACGTCATCATCCCCAGGGATGTTGTCTTCAACGAGAGCAATGTCAGCGGCACCAACATTGTTTGTGAAGAAGCAGGAGAACCAACAGCTGACAAGACAGTGGGAGCAGAAATCCTTCCTGACCCACTCTCTCCTGATCCTTCCTCTACTATGACAGTGGAAGAATCACTCTACTCTCCCATGTCTGATGCAGCAGATACAACAGCCTCATCGGCAGAAGCAAAGGAGGGAGATGTAGCACCACCAATAGTAGCAATTGTGCCAGTAGCATCGCGCGCGCCGCCTGCTAACGCTCTGGCTCCAGGTCGTAGGTACCCTCTTAGGGTGCATTACAATCCTGGTGAGCGCGGCCATTTCAGGATACTGCAGAAACCAGAAAAGATGAACGTTGCAGTTGCATTAGATTCAGATGAGCCAACGTCATACAAGGAGGCCATGGCTGCACAAGATGCAGCAGATTGGGTGCAAGCCGAGCAGCAGGAGTTTCAGTCGCAGCTGGACAACGGCACGTGGGAGCTGACTGAGCCTCCACCTGGATGTAAGGAGATCAAGTGCAAGTGGGTCTTCAAGAAGAAGCGGGGAACAGATGGTAGGCTGGAAAAGTACAAGGCGAGGACGGTCGCCAAGGACTACTCACAGTAGGAGGGCATCGACTACACGGAAACTTTTACCCCTGTTGCAAAGTTTGCCTCTGTGCATACGCTCCTCTCTTATGCAGCAGCTGAGGACTTTGACATTCACCACATGGATGTCAATACGTCATTCTTGAATGGTGACTTGGAGGAGGAGATTTACATGGAGCAGTCGAGGGGGTTCGTTACAGATGGCCAGGAGCACCTGGTTTGCAAGCTGCAGAAGTCGCTGTACGGCCTCAAGCAAACGTCACGTGCTTGGAACCAGAAATTGAATGCGGCGTTCGAGTGCATGGGGCTCGAGCGTAGCGAGTGTGACTACAGCGTGTATCGCTGGCAGCATGAGCATGAGATCCTCATCATCATTGTCTATGAGGATGACATGCTCCTCCTTTCCAACAGCATGTCTACACTGCAGGAGTATAAGGAGGCCATGCAGGAGCGCTTCCAGATGTCTGATCTCGGGGAGGCATCATACTTCCTCGGTATGCAGATCACGCGTGACCGCCAATTACGCTCGCTCTCGCTGCAGCAGAGCCGCTACATCAAGTATTTCTTGGAGCGGTTCGGCATTGCAGAGGCCAAACCCATCAGCACACCGCTGGAGACGCGGCAGTACCTCGTGAGCTTCAGTAGAGAAGCAGGTGCTGCCGAGTGACAGAAGTACCAGAGCACCGTCGGCAGTCTCATGTACCCGATGGTGGCAACCAGGCCGGACCTCGCACAGGCTGTAAGTGCTGTGAGCCAGCACATGGCTAATCCCGGACCGGAGCACGAGAAGGCAGTGAACTGGATCTTCTGCTACCTTGCTCGAACCATTAACGTTGGCATCACCTACAACGGCAACGATAATAGCATCATCGGCTACATGAATGAAGATTGGGCTTCAAATCCTGAGACCCGCAAGTCCATCTCTGGACATGTATTTCTCATGAATGGAGGTGCCACCAGCTGGTGCAGTAAGCGGCATGTGGTTGTGGCCACCTCTAGTACAGAAGCTGAGTACGTCTCTCTCAGCTTTGGACCCAAAGAAGCTGTTTGGCTCCAGCATCTCATGGCGGAGATGAGTGGGAGTGTAGCACTCCCAGTTCCTGTGCGCGTTGACAACCAGAGCGCAATCGCACTCGCCAAGAATCCTGAGCACCATACACGCACTAAGCACATTGACATCGCATATCACTTCATTAGGTACATGGTGTAGGAGGGTGCTATCAAGCTGGAGTTTACTCCGACCAGCAAGCAGGTCGCTGATTTCTGCACCAAGCCGGTGACCCGTGAGAAGCAGCAATTCTCCATGAAAGCATGTGGACTCAGCCCACTTTGACTGCGGCAAAGTGGGAGATTGTTGGGAAAGGAGCCATCTGGCTCAGTTTCAGGTCCACAGGAGCAAGTTCCAGGAAAGTACCAGACACCTGCTCCGATCGCCAATCCAACTTCACCATTGGAAAGATCAGGTGGCAAAATGTCTACGGTCCAAGTTTGAGGCCGATCCAACGGTCGGATTGGGAGATATCAATTTTCGAAGTTTCGGGGGTCATGGACCGCCGATCTCTGGGAGGCCATGGGTGATGGCTCCATGCCTTTGCCTGAGAAAAGAAAAAGGCAAGAGGTCCAGGGTCAAGACCTGATGGGAGAAATATCCAAAAAGGTCCTTGGTCTTAGGATTGCCTTGTCAGAGTGTGCTCACTAGGATAAAGGTACCTTTCCTTACTTTTTAGGTGAGGTAAGATCCTTGTGTGCTAGCCATGGACACATGGCGGTTCTCCATGGGATTGTGGGTTATGTGACCACTAGGAGTGTACCATGAGAGCATTTTCTAGCTCTCTAGGTCGCGTGTGAGTGGTCAGCCTGATTGCTAGGCTGATTTCCCCTCTTGTATGAGATTATGGACTCTAGTGTGTGAGCCTTAGCCTCCATGGCTAAGTGGTGTAACTTGTGAGAGGACTGACTTGCCCAAGCTCTAGCTCTATATGTACTCCATCATTTTGAGTGATTGAACAACCATTCTTCAGCACAAGTGATGCCCTTCCAATCACACATGCTCGCTGCTCCAAAGCTCCCTCTCTCCTCAAGTTCCAACACGGATCACTAGTATTGCCATAGCAACAAAAGCAAATAAGACTTGAAGCACCACCAACAACAATTCGGTGCAATCTGTGCCAAAGTGCCATTGNNNGTGGTGTAACTTGTGAGAGGACTGACTTGCCCAAGCTCTAGCTCTATATGTACTCCATCATTTTGAGTGATTGAACAACCATTCTTCAGCACAAGTGATGCCCTTCCAATCACACATGCTCGCTGCTCCAAAGCTCCCTCTCTCCTCAAGTTCCAACACGGATCACTAGTATTGCCATAGCAACAAAAGCAAATAAGACTTGAAGCACCACCAACAACAATTCGGTGCAATCTGTGCCAAAGTGCCATTGCCTCCAAGGAGGCAATGGATATTGAACGTGCATCTATTAAAGAGAACATGGAATCTGGTGGACAGGCCCCCAAACGCCCACGTGGTGACATGGATGTGGGTATTCCAAAAAAAGTTCAAGCAAGATGGTAATATTCATAAGTGTAAGGAAAGAATTGTAGTGAATGGATTTATCGAGCGTGTAGGCTCAATGTAGAGCGAGACCTTCAGGCCTGTTGTCACATTTGCCTCCATTAGATCCATGGAGGGCATCGGTGAAATAAAAGATCTAGAGGTCTACCAGATGGACATCAAGACAGCTTTCCTTTACGCGAAGCTTGATGAAGAAGTGCTGATAGAAGTACCCAAGGGGGTGACAACTCCAGAGGGCAAGGCTTGTAAACGGGCAGAAGTACCCTACGGGCTGAAATAGGTCCCAAGACTGTGAAACAATGAGAAGGACAACCTCACGGCTGGGATCACCTTCGCGCATTGCCAGAATGACCCTAGTATCTACGTACAAGGAGATAAGCAAGGCTTGATAATTCTTGCACTATACATGGATGACCCGATTATCTACTCATTGCCATTCCAATTATTGAAGAACCTGAAAACAGATCTCGGTAACAGGTGCAAGATGAAGGACATGGATCCTCTTGAGTTTTATCTCAGGATTGTCGTGCACCGTAATCAAGCAGCAGGCACCGTCAAGCTCAACAAGACCAAATACACTATGAAGGTTCTCAAGCCCTACAACATGGACTACAAACCCATTAGCACACCCTTGAAAACAAAAATCAAGCTTGCCTTCCCCATGAGTACGAGCACGAAAGCACATCTCCCTGAAATCGAGAACATTCCCTACTAATGTGGTGTTGGTAGTCTCATGTATTCCATGGTAGAAATGCGACCTGAAAGTTGCTATGTTGTGGGACAAGTGAGTAGGTTTGTGGCCAATCCAAGACCACAACACTAGCAAGCACTTAAGAGCATCATATGCTCCATGGGACTCCACTTTGGAGTCCAAGAGGGATCTGATCCGCTACGGATCATGTGCTACACGGACAAGTGAGTAGATAGTACGCTATCTATAAAAGACACAGCACATGGGACTCCACTTTGGAGTCCAAGAGGGATCTGATCCGCTACGGATCATGTGCTACACGGATGGCCACTTGAGAGGAAGAGTCAATGACAAATAGTCCACCTTGAGGTTCGTCTGCCTCTTGAACGGTGGTGCAGTCTCTTGGACAAGTAGAAACTAGGGGGTGAGTCTTCTTCTCTACCAATGAGGAAGAGTAGATTCCTCTGTCACAAGCATGCTAGGAGACATAGTGGCAACGTAGTTTGCTTACTGAGATGAAAGTGCCATAGACAGAAGCAACAGAGGTGGACACTCACAACAAGAGTGCCATGAAGATAGCACAAGATGATGTGATCTTCTCGCTAATAAACAATATCGACATCAGGTATTACTAGTTACGTGACATTGTCACAAAGGAGATTGTGAATTTGGAATACGTGGTGGCCAAGAAAACACTTGCAGATTACATGACCAAGGTGCTTGACAATGAATTGCATTCTGCAGGTATCCAAGGAATCAGTATGGTCAACGCAAGCGACGAAGACTAAGGCCAAGAGAGGTGGAGAGAGGAGATATCTTAGAACAAATAGACACAGGTGTAAGGAAGAGTTTCTCTACCAAATATGATCCTTGTCTGTAGCTCGTATTTGGACAGGTATAGGATGGACTAGGCATCCACTGCTCCCTTGGAGTAAGTCTCCTAAGTCTGGTGTAGTAGAGAAGGCATGCACTCCTCCATTGGAGTACGTCTCCTTGGTCTAAACTGGACAATACAGCCAGCAAACACTACCTAGGAAACTCCGTGTGGCTTACATGTTCCAGATATAGTCTCTGAAGCAAGATTTTACCAGGTTAAATCCTAGCCCAATGACAAATTTTCTTTGTGATAAAAAGGGGGAGAATAAAACTATAAAAGACATCTTAGAGAATTCCAGAATCCTCCCTATTGGCTTGCACCACTTGGCGGTCACAAAAGGCGCCATATACGTGTCAACCGGCCTGAGGCAAACGGACTAGAAAACAGGGCCGACACAATAGCACCTGCCGTCCGCTCCTAGCATTTCAGCTAGGAGAATATATCATCCTCAGGATCACGGTTCCACACTGAGCAGTTCCTAGGCAATCACTTGCTAGCAACTGTGTCCACTTAACACTTGGTCACTTTCGCGTGAGGTGCTAGACAAAGACTAACTCCTGGGGCTTAGACCAACCAGTGTCTTCTTTATACTTTTCCTTAGTTGGACAACTCTGTGAGGAGCATCTACGGCCAGATTGTGTAATTAGAATGAGGAATGAGCCTGGTACAGATAGTCCTAGGCCTGGCTTCTGAGGTGTGTGGATAGTGACACTTTTGGGGTAGTCACTCCACACCACCTCACCAGTCCGCCAATTGGCGCATCCACTAACCGCCAAGTGGCGCACTCTCCTCATGCATGGAGAAATGTCTAAGAAACATCCCCTGTGCTAGAAGGTAAAAAAACCTCCTACGCACATCAAGGCTCAATCGCAGGACCTGTTGTCCCTAAGTCCAACATGCTATCCGTTGCGCTACATTTCTGGTGTCTCGCTTGGACTTGCATCATGGACAAGGTTTGGGCGACTTACTCCAAGGGAGCATTGCATGCCCAACCTGTCCGTCAACCCATAGCAGTGGCCATGGGGCATAGAAGAACAATAATCTCTCCCTTGCACCGTAGGCCACGTGCTGTGGTAGTTTTCTTCGGCATGAACCTGTAGCTCTAGGTTGTGTTTGTGTATGTCAGTTTTTTTTTCTTTGGGTCTTTAGTTCTCATCTCTTGCATCCACCATGCCGGCTCCTCGAACACCTGCAACATGCAAATCACTGTCTAGCGGCTTTGTCAAGAAGTCCGCAAGCATTTTCTTGGTTGCGATGTCCTCCAGTTCCACGACACCCTTGGCGATAAGGTCACGTGAGTAGTGGTACCGAATATCGAGATGCTTTGTACGCCGGGAGATCATGTCGTCCTCTGCCATAGCCATGGCACTTTGGTTTTCGATGCGGATGACCGTTGCCTCCTCTTGTGGTGCCTTGATCTCATGAAGCAAACTGCAAAGCCACTGTGTTTCCTTGCACACTTCGGAGAGTGCAATGTACTCCGCCTCAGCAGTAGAAAGCGAGACGTAGTCCTGCTTTCTGCTTACCCACGAGACTGCACCACCGGTGAGAAGACAAACAAACCCTGAGGTGGACTTCCTGTCATCAATCCGTCCTCCCTAGTCCGCGTCAGTGTAGCATTTCAGCCGCAGCAAGTCTGATCCTTCTAGACCTCCAAACCGGAGTCCGACGTGCCGAGTCTTTTTGAGGTAGCAAAAAATCCGCTTCACGACTTGCCAATGTTCTGGCCCAGGGTTGGCCACAAACCTGCTCACTTGACCCATTGCAAAAGCAATGTCAGGTCGTGTTCCCACCATTGGATACATGAGGCTTCCAACGGCGGACAGGTATGGAATGCTTTGCATCTCCCGCCGGTCTGCCTCGTTGCTTGGTGACATAGAGGAGGAGAGCTTGCAGTCGGAGGGCATGGGGGTGCTGACGGGCTTGCATTCCTCCATGTTGTAGCGCTTCAAGATGTCCATGATGTACTTGGTCTGGTTGAGCCCGATGGTGCCTACTTTGCGGTTGCGGTAAACAGCAATCCCGAGGTAGCACTCGAGAGGTCCCATGTCCTTCATCTTAAATCTGCTGGCCAGATTTTTCTTGAGGTCCGTGAGGGCCTCCTGCGAGGAAGAACACAAGATAAGATCATCCACGTACAACGCCACAAGTAACAAGCCACGTTCGTCCTCCCACACATAGACACTAGGGTCATTTTTGCAATGTGCGAAGGAGATCTCAGCCATGAAGCTGTCCATCTCCTTGTACCAGATCCGTGGGGCCTGTTTCAGTCCGTACAACACCTTCACCAGCTTGCACACCTTACCCTCGGGTGCTTTGACACCTTCCGGTACCTCCATTAGCACCTCCTTGTCGAGCTTCCCATAAAGGAAGGCTGTCTTCACATTCATCTGGTGGATCTCAAGGTCTTTGGCGGCAGCGACAGCAAGCAGGGACCTGATGGAGGCAAACGTGACAACCGGTGCGAAGGTCTCATCATAATCAAAACCTGCGCGCTGTGAGAACCCTTTTGCCACGACCCTTGCCTTGTACTTGTCGATGCTATCATCTTGCTTCCGCTTCAACCTGAGCACCTACTTTGAGCCCACCACGTGAGCGTTAGCGGGTCTGTCCACCAGCACCCATGTGCCATTTTCTTCGATGGACGCGAGCTTGCTGTCCACCGCCTCCTTCCACTTGGCCGCATCGGGCCTTGCCAACGCTTCAGCCACAGTGAGCGGCTCTCCCTGAGCCAAACAGGACCAGCTCGGTCCAGTCCAGCTTCCAGTGTCAGCGTCGTACTTTGGAGTTTGTTTTATTTGTCGTGTGCTGCGACGTTGCATTGCTGGTGGATGTTTGCCATGCTGTTGCTCCTATGGTGTTGGCTTCCCTGGAGTTGAATTTTCCTCTTTTGAAGAGCCACTGGCCTCCGAGCTGGTCTCAAAGGCCTCGGACGTCTCCGACTCTGTGTCGGAGCTCGGCGCTGCGTCAGCCTGCGCAGCCGCTCCCCCTGGCACACCACTCTTCTTCACGGCCTGCCGCACTGGCACCACTTGCCAGTTTTCAGGAGCTTGATCTCCTGACTCTAGTAGCACCAACCACTCTCCCTGTTTTGGAGCTTCCGTGGGATCAAGCATCTCTTCCTTGCCTGGTTTCCTCTCGTCAAAGGTGACATCCCGGCTGGTGATGAGTCTTCTTCCTGCCAGGTCTCACAAGCGATATGTCTTGTGGGCCGTCTCATAGCCCACCATAACGCACTTTTGTGCTCTTGAATCCAGCTTGCCGGCACCCTCACCGGCCTGGACCTTTGCCCATGCGGTGCAGCCGAATACTTTCAGGTGTGATGCGTCCGGCTTCTTCCCTGACCAAACTTATTGTGGTGTCATCCGTTGCTTTCCCGTCTTCTTTCCGCGCCTGCCTAGAGCAGCCGCATGAGTCAGGTTGACGAGATAGCATGCCGTTCTTGCCGCTTCTGCCTAGAACCACGGTGGAAGCTTTGCATCGAAGAGCATGCTACGCACCATGCCGAGGATGGTCTGATTCATCCGTTCGGCAACACCATTGCTCTGCGGCGTATAAGGCTTTGTGGGCTGGTGGTTGATCCCATGTTGCCGCAACCAGCCCTTGCATGCCTCGTACTCTTCACCGTTGTCGCTCCGCATCCCTTTGACTCTCTTTCCGGTCTGCCGCTCCACCATGGCGACAACCTCCTGCAACTTTTCTTTGACCTCTCCCTTTGTTTTGAGGAAGAAGATCCATACCTTGCGGCTGTGGTCCTCTATGAAGGTCAGAAAATACTTGCTACCACCGTTTGATGCCGTGCAAAAGGGTCCGCACACGTCGGTGTGAATCAGGGCAAGGGCTGATTCTGCGCGGCGACCATTGCGCTCAAAGCGAGTTTGCTTGGTCTTTCCTTGTAGGCAAGGTTCACACAGGCTGCCACACTCAACCGCATCCTTCTTGCAACCATCCATGCCATGGACGAGCTGTTGTTGCTGAATGACTTGGAGCGTGATGTTTGCAACGTGTCCAAAGCGTCTGTGCCATAAATCAGTGTCTTTGTCCTTTACGGTAGAGGACGTTTTTTCAGTTCTTGTTGGTGTGCTCTCCCGTATTGGTGCGGAGACCACTGCCTCCGCTGCACCCGCATGACCCTCATCTTCCGAGGTATTTGCTGCCCTTGTCTGCAATACGTAGAGTCCGTCAACCCGTGGAACCTGTGTCACGAGATCTTTGTTGGCATAGAGGACCTTTATGTCCTTGTTCTTGGCGATGACCGCCTTCTTCTGTGTGAACACCACTGTCATGTCGTTGTCCGTTATCTTTGACACGGACAGAAGGTTTGCCACAAAGGAGGACATGTAGATCACGTCACGTAGCCGTAGATCCTTCTCTGCACCATTAAGGTTGATGCTCACAAGCTTGTCTCCCACGCCCTTTGCATTGATGACACTGCCGTTTGCACATCTGAACCGCCGATCGGTGGGGCCGATGGAGATAAATCAAGCCTGGTCGTTGCTAGAGTGATGATCAGTGTCACAGTCGAGTCCAAAAGCTCCTGGCCTGAGCAGCGGCGCTCCTTTTGCTGGAGGCGTGCTCTGTGCCATCATGTTGGTGGCTTCTTTGCCACCTTTTTTGTTGCCTTTATTCCCACTGCTTCCGCCGTCTTCCTTCTTTGGCGACCTGCACTCTCTTGCCCAGTGCCCAGGTTTGCCGCAGTTGCGGCAGTTACCCTATCGCTTGGGAGCCTTGCCGCCATTGTTGCCTCTGCCGCCACCGCTTCCGCTGCCGCCTTTCTGACCAGAGGCTGACCCTTTGCTCCCGCGGCCACCGTAGCGTGCGGCATAGGCTGAGAAGTTAGCCTCACTTCCGCTGCGGCGCATGGCCTCGTTTCGCACGTACTCGGACACTGCCGTGTACATCAGGTCGTCCTCCTTCCAGCCGCCCATGACGGTGATCATTGGACTCCAGCTCTCCGGTAGCGCCATGAGGAGGATCATGGCTTGCATGTTCTCGTCAAGGTCCCAGTTCATCTGGCGAGCCTCGCCAAGGAGTCCTTCAAACTCCTGTAGGAAATCGGGGATTGATTCGCCCTCATTCACCCGCATGCTGATCAGCCGTTGTAGGATGAATAGTCTGTTCGCGAGGGAGGTGGATTGGTGCACGCGCTTGAGCTTGTCGTAAGCTTCGGAAGCCAGCGTGTACCCGGCAATGATGGGAACATACTTCTTGGCTATCGNAGGACTTCCCTGCGGCAACCCCCACTCCTCCCGATGGGTCAACCATTTTTGTTGCCCTTGTCTGCTTCCTACGTCTCTGCTGCGTTGACGCTGATGTAGGCTGATGTTAGCTGATGTCTGCTACCGGTTCTAGGATGCAGATCCGTTGCTTTCCCCTCCAGCCGATGTTCACCTACAGACGGAGAATATATCTACACCAACACACCCAGGGTCTTGCCACCAAGGGCAGAGCTTGTCCTGGTTGGGACACGGGGTCGTGCCTCCAAGGGCAGAGCTTAATCTTAGTCCCTATGTGCTAAGTGCAGACCAAGCCGTTGGAGCTGATGGAGTTGATGGAGCTGGCGTGTGCACCTGGAGAGAGCGTACCAGAGTTGAGCGAAGCGTGCCTTACAACTGGTCTGTGTGGGCCCATAACCCTTTGTCAACCAGCCTCAGGCAAACGGACTAGAAAACAGGGCCGACACAATAGTACCTGCCGTCCGCTCCTAGCATTTCAGCTAGGAGAAGATATCACCCTCAGGATCACGGTTCCACACTGAGCAGTTCCTAGGCAATCACTTGCTAGCAACTGTGTCCACTTAACACTTGGTCACTTTTGCGTGAGGTGCTAGACAAAGACTAACTCCTGGGGCTTAGACCAACCAGTGTCTTCTTTATACTATTCCTTAGTTGGACAACTCTGTGAGGAGCATCTAAGGCCAGATTGTGTAATGAGAATGAGGAATGAGCCTGGTACATATAGTCCTAGGCCTGGCTTCTGAGGTGTGTGGGTAGTGATACCTTTGGGGTGGTCACTCCACACCACCTCACCAGTCCGCCAATTGGTGCATCCACTGACCGCGAAGTGGCGCACTCTCCTCATGCATGGAGAAATGTCTAAGAAACTTCCCCTATGCTAGAAGGTGAAAAAACCTCCTGTGCACATCAAGGCTCAATCGCAGGACCTGTTGTCCCTAAGTCCAACATGCTATCCGTTGCGCTACATTTCTGGTGTCTCGCTTGGACTTGCACCACGGACAAGGTTTGGGCGACTTACTCCAAGGGAGCAGTGCATGCCCAACCTGTCCGTCAACCCATAGCAGTGGCCATGGGGCATAGAAGAACAACAATAGGTAGGGGAGATGAAGACATAACGGTTGTACCCAAAGTGGCTCATTCAAGGAGCCACTGCGTGCCTAGGCTAGAAGCTGGCTCTAGGACTATAAGTACGTGTCAGCTTTTTATGATTCATTACAATTCTTACCTCTGAGACTCGTGACAAAGTTGTTCACCATAGGCAGACACTACAGAAGTATTGGTTTGTCTAATTCCCAAGAGTTGGATCCTTGCACAAAAGTGACCAAGAGCTGAGGACAAAGAGCAAGGAAGTGATTCCTATGAATTGCTTAGTGTCAAACTGTGATTGAGATGATGATATCTCCTCCTAGCTACAATACCAGGAGCAAACAGCAAGTGCTTTTGTGTTGGTGTTGTTTTCTAGTCTATTGCCTCAGGCTGGTTGACATGCAGTACTCCCTTGGAGTAAGTCTCATAAGTCTGGTCCAGATAAACAATGCATGGGGAGCTTCTTTGAAGCAAGTCTCCTTGGTTTAAACTAGATAGTATGGGTAAGAAAACACTATCTAGGACAACTACATAGCTTAGCTGGTCAAGAATCAACATGTGAAGCGATAGGTCGCTGGATCTCATCCCAGCCTGGTTATTGCATAATTTTCGTTGTGACCAAAACGTAGATAGGAATATTAAAAAAGTCATCTAAAACATTCCAAGGCCCTTCATGGTGGCTATATTTACTTGGCAGGAACAGAGTACCATCTGGGTAGGAGTGATGATGCGATCAATATTGCCCCAAAAGTAGCCCATCAAAGGATCCACTTCGCGCCTAGGCTAAAGGCTTGCTCTACGACTATACGTACTTACCATTTGCCTATGATTCATTAGACTACTTACTTTTGAGACTCATCATAGAAATATCCACCAAAGGTGATCTCTAAAGAACCATTGGTTGAATCAAGCCCCAGGAGTTAGCTCCTCGTACAAAAGTGACCAAGTATTAAGGACGTAGTACAAAGAAGTGATTATGATGAATTGCATAATGTGGAACCATGATTCTGAAGGGGATATCTCCTAATAGTTTAGTTGCAATATCTGGAGCAGACGGCAAGCGCCATTGTTTCCGCCTTGTTTTCTAGTTCGTTACATTAGGCTGGTTGACAAAGGGTTATGGACCCACACTCATGAGTTGTAAAGCACGCTTCTAAGGTATGACACTTGTGAACTAACCAAGATAAATCCTACTATGAATCCAAGACCCTGGGTTTCCTAGAGTGTGTTTGTATGTGTTTGCAGTTGATCAATTTCTGAGGAGTTAGGAAAGAATCCGCACCTTCTAAACTCATAGTAGACAATATTAGCCTCAACAAAGTAGAGAAGTAGATATCCAAATAAGCAGAGAAACAGTTACACAATACCTACGATGTTGAGTCTTGAGCAGGTCAACGGTGGTATGTCAAAACATACAAGGATAGGGTTTTCATTGTAGAAAGGGTAGTTTGAGATTGTCATGAGGGTGCGTGGCTATTTGAAGATATTCCTTGGAAAAGAGATTGAACCTCCAAAAATAGACATGCCACTTCGGATCCTTGTGACATCAGTGCATGAGTCACAACATGCCCATCTTCATTATGTCACACACGCATCAAAAGCGAATGACAAGCTTACATGTGTATTCTAATCAACAGCTTCTTCATATCGCATGTCCATCCTATGAAAACTGGTTCTGATGAGGATGAGCGAGGGAGAGTCAATTTTGGACTTCCTATTGCACTTTGAAGGACTATTGTAGTAGGTGATCGAAGTAAACTAGGAAATCAACATCAACATGTAAACTATAATCGTGCTCATGGTGCTACTTGCAAGTTGTGTCAACCGGCATGAGGCAATAGACTAAAAAACATGGCCAACACAATGGCATTTGTCCTCCACTCCTACTATTGCAACTATGAGGAGATATCATCTTGAAAACCACAGACATGTCGTATGTAACCCCTACTCAACTGTCATTACATCGACGATGGCTTCTTCCTTTGGACCATTGACAAAACGTCAGACCTCTATTTCATCCCCACCTTCAACAACATATACAACATGAAGGTCAAGTGGGAGATCCCATCGTCAACAATCGACTTTGTTGATCTCACTCTTTTCAAGGGAGAAAGGTTCAAGGTCAACAAGTATTTGGACGTCAAAACATTCTAACAATCCATGAATAAATATCTCTATGTCCCATTGTACACCTACCATCTAAGGAGACTACCTTTCAGCTTTTATCCTCTCTAAGCTTTGACGCCACCTCCTTTGGACGTCCTTAGCCTAAGATTTCTTAGATATATAAAAGAAGTTTTTTGGTAGGCTGAGAGCTTCTAGCTACCCAAAGAAATTTATCCATCCTCTCTTCTCCAAGGTTCGACATGCTCAACAATGATCTATGCTTCACGCACTGCTCTAACACCCTGAAATGTCTGCTTTCCGAATGACCTCAATGAGATCCATTGTGCTAAAAACTATTTTTGAACCCTCGTTCAGAGAACTTACACATAGGGCATCTTTTCGGACAATGCACCAGTCATCTGAAACTATTGAGCCCTAATTTGTTCTTTGGTAGGCCTATTTTGGCTTGGAGACTTCCCAGGACAATAGGTACGTACTTGATGTCCAATAGGTCTAGGTCGTCAACCACTAAGACTATCACCCGAGTGACAAGAGCAATACGGCTGATTCCAAGAGACGCGATGTATCCCATGTGAGAGAGACTTGTGAGTAGGTATGTTTTAGAGAAGTGTTTAGTAGTTAAGTCAGGGTACTGATGAACGCCCTATAGCCAAAACCGGTACATCTAACCTAACGTTTTTCTCATGTTTCTTTATTGACCCTCCTACTTGATCCATTTTCCATTAACGCGGCCTCGTATCCTTGTCGCTATGAGATATCTACTCCCCCAAGGAGTACCTAGTCACTTTTCTCTAAGTAGCTGAACCCTGAGACTTAGACCAACCAATGCTTCTTTAGTTTTTGCCTTTGGTGGAAAATTATATGAGGATTCTCAAAGGTAAGAACTGTAATGAATGGTAGGCACTCACACGTAATTATAGTTTGAGAACCAGCCTCTAGCCTACGCGTACATTGGCTACTTAGATGCATCACTTAGGGGGTATTTTAGATTGTATCATCCCATTACCTACATGGCACTCTCTCTGAACACCAAGTGGCGCCAGTCACCGAGTGGGACCTTGGAGTGTTCCAACTTTTCTCTTAGAACCTTCAAATTTTCCTTTAAGTCGTAAACAAAATTAGTCACTAGGCTGGGATTTTACCTAGTGACCTCCCGCTCTACAGTCCAACTCTAGAACATCTAAGTCACAAGGAGGTGTCCTATGTAGTGTTTGCTGGCGAAACTATCCAGTTTAGACCAAGGAGAGTTGCTCCAAAGGACTAGTGCATGCGTTTTTTATCTGGACCAAACTAAGGAGACTTACTCCAAGGGAGTAGCGCATGCCTAGTGCGTCCTGTGTCTGTCCAAATATAAGCTATGGACAAGGGACATATCAGGTTAAAAAAATCTCCCTTTCACTTGTGTCCATTTTACTGTAAGATATCTCCTCTTTCCTGCTGTCCTGGCCTTAGTCTTCGTCAGCTACGTTGACCATATCAATGCCTTGGATACTTGCATAATACAATTTGCTATCAAGTACCTTGGTCATGCAATCTCTTAGCATCTTCGTGGTCTCCACGTATTCTTGGTCCACAAACTCCTTTGTGACCAGGTAACGTGAGCAGTATAACCTGATGGGGATGTGCTTGGTCCACACAAAACATCATCTTGTGCCATTTTCATGGCATTCTTGTTGTCAATGTGCACCTTTGTTGATTCCGTCTATGGCAATTTCATCAAAGCCACTATGCCTCATTGCATGATTCCATTAGAGCAATGTACTCTACCTCAGTAGGAGAGAGGAACACACAATCTTGCTTTCTTTTTCTCCTAGAGATTACACCAATTTCCAAGAGGTGGACAAAGCCCGAGGTGGACTTTTTGTCATGGATTCTTCCTCTCCAATCGGCGTCCGTGTAGCACACGAGTCATAGCGGGTGAGATCCATCTTGGCATCCAAAGTGGAGTCCCATGTGTTTTCTCTTCTATGATAGTGCGGGATGTGCTTTACTGCTTGTCACTATAGTGGCCCTGGATTGGCCACAAACCTGCTCACTTGTCCCACAACATAGCAAATGCCAAGGTCACTATAGTATTCCTACCATGGCATACATGAGGCTCCAAACTACGGACTGGTAGGGAATATTCTCCATCACACGCCATTCTAGTTCCATGATGGGGCTTATGGAGGAAGAGGGCTTGATGTCTATTTTCATGGATGTACTACTGGGCTTGCAATCCTCAAGGTTGTAGTACTTGAGAACCTGTATGATATACTTGATGAATTTCAGTTTGATGGTATCTATTGCTCGACTTTGATGGACGCCTATTCCGAGGTAGCACTCGAGATCACCAATATCCTTTTTCTTGAACGTGTTGCTGAGATGTATCTTTAGGTTGTTGAACACCTAGATGGACAGCGAGTAAATTATCAGGTTATCCGCGTATTGTGAAACTAGCATCAAGCCTTGCTCATCTTCTAGCACGTAGATGCAACGACCATTTGTGTAGTAAGTCAAAGTGAGCCTGGCCATCAAGCCGTCCATCTCCATATACCATATCATTGTGGCCTGTTTTAGCCCATAGGGTACTTTCACCCGTTTGCAAACATTGCCGATTGAATTTTTCACTCTTTTGGGCACTTTCATCAGAACTTCTTCGTCAAGCTTCCCATAGTTCTCTATGGGAAGCTTGACGAAGAAGTTCTGATGGAAGTGCCCAAAAGAGTGAAAAGTTCAAAGCTGTCTTCGCGTCCATCTGGTGGATTTTAACATCTTTTTTCCTAGCAATGCCCAGCATATGACGACATGCATAAAACTCTCCTCGTACTTTGAGCCTGCCCACTGGAAGGACCCTTTCGCTACAACTTTTGCCTTATAATGGTTCGTAGTAGAATCATGAATGAACGTTTTTTGAGTACCCACTTTTACCCCACCACGTGGGCATTTGGAGGCCTGTCCACCAGAATCCTTGTTTTGTTCTCTTCAATGGATGCAAGTTTTCTATCCACTGCCTCCTTCTACTTTGCCACATCTGGTATGTTCATAGCCTTTGCTACAATAACAGGCTCTTCTTCAGCCAATCATGACCAGCTGAGTCCGGTCCATGCACTCTTACCATCGTACTTTAACGAAGGTTTCCTCTGGTATGTACTATGCCAAAGTGTTGCTGGTGGTTCTTTAAGGCTTAGTTGCTTCTGTTGCTCTGGTACTACAACTGATAAATTCTTTGAGGAAGAGCAACCGACTTGAGAGTTACACTCAAAGGCTTCAGATGACTCAGAGTATGTGTCAGAGTCCGTCGTTGAGTCAGCATATACAACCATTCTCCTTCAAATACCATCATTCTTCTTTACAGGTACCATCCGCCTCATCTCACGTACCAGATCACCTGACTCAAGCAACATAACCCACTCTCGTCCTTTGGGAACATGGAAAAGATCCAACGGCGCTCCCTTGCGGAGCCTCTCTTCATCATACTCGACGTCTTGGTTCTTGATGAGCTTTCCTACGGCTTGGTCTTATAGCTTCTACCTCTTGTGTCTGTGTCGTATACTACCATTATAGACTTGCGAGCATGTGCATCAACCTTCCTACTTCCTTTTCCTGCTCGAATCTTTGCCAAGGCAGTACAGCCAAAACCTTTTGAAGTGTGATGCGCCTAACTTCTTCCCTGACCAAGCCTCTTGTGGCATTCTCAATTACTTCTCTTGTTGTTTCTTGCCATGCCTTCCAAAAGCAACTACAGGAGTGAGATTCACAAGATAATAAGCAGTTATTCTAGCTTCAGCCTAGAAGCGAGGTGGGAGTTTGGCATCAAAGAACATGTTTCATCTCATGCCAAGGATTGTCTTGTTTATCCGCTCAGAAAAGCCATTGCTCTTGGGGGTGAAGGTGTGTTGGTCTAGTGGTTGATGTCACACTCGCTCAACCATCCTTTGCACACCTCATACTCTCTGCCGTTGTCTGTGTCTAGTGCCTTAACCTTTTTGCTAGTCTGCCACCCTACCATGGGGACAAACTCCTAAGACTTCTCCTTCACCCCTTTGTTCGGCTTGAGAAAGTAGATCCACATCTTGTGATTGTAGTCATCAATGAAGGTCAGAAAGCACTTACTGTCGAAGTCATACTACTTCTCTACTTCAATTCTACTATGCTTTGTTACGGTCAATTTAGGCTGATGTAGGCTATTGTTTGCTACGAGTTTTAGAAGGTACAGATCCGTTGGTTACCCCTTAGCCGTTGATCACCTAGAAACTCAGAAGAACACACTCTGGTGCAAGAAATTCCTACCTCCAAGGGTAGAGTTTATCCTGGTTAGGAAGCAAGGGTTGTATTTCAAAGGGCAGAACTTATCCTAGGCCCTTGTTTGCTAAGTGCTAGTACTCACCGTTGGAGCACATGGAGTAGTTGGAGCACATGGAGCCAATGGAGCTGATGCTTGCTGCAACAACCAGAGGAAAAGAGAGTGCAAAAAAGCGTGCCTTACACCTGGTCAGTGTATGCGTTTGTTAATCGGCCAAAGGCAACTGACTAGAAAACAAGGTCAACACAATGTCCCTTGTTCTCCCCTCCTATAATGGCAACTAGGAGGAGATATCATCCTCAAGATCACCGTTCCACACTGAGTAGTTCATAGAAATCACTTATTTGTACTGTTTTCTCTGCACCAGGGCACTTTTGTGCAAGGAGCTAACTCTTCAAGCTTAGACCAAACAATACTTCTATAGTATCTGCCTCCAGTGGACAATTGTTTAAGGAGTCTCAAAGGTAAGAACTATAATGAACAACGGGGAACACATAGGTACTCATAGTCGTACAGGGAGCCTATAGCCTAGGCATGTAGTGGCTCTTTGGATGACCAACTTTGGTAGTAATCTGGATAACATCCCCCTGCCTGGCGCTCTCTTTGATTGCCAAGTGGCGCCACCCAGTTGTAATGACCTTGCAATATTGTAAGGAATATAAGTCACCCGCTAGAATTTGACCTAGTTATCTCTTGCTCCACAGACTAACTTGGGAAATTCTAAGTCACAAGGAGTTGTCCTAGGTTGTGTCTGCTGACTACACTATCCAGTTTAGACCAAGGGGACTTGGTCTCAAGGAGTAGTGCATGTTGTAACTAGAAGAGGGAGGTAACCTTGGAGTAGCAAGCATGTGGGACTGAAAAGGTATCAGTTGTACTGAAGAATGGTTGTTGAATGACTCAAGATAATGGAGTACATATAGAGCTAGAAGTTGGGCAAATCAGCACTCTCACAAGCCACACGACCATGGAGGCTACGGCTCACACAGTATATTCCATCTCACATCAGAGAGGAAATCAGCCTAACAATCAGGCTTATTAGTGACACACAACCTAGAGACCTAGAAAATGGTCTCATAATATACTCCTTGTCGACACATAACCCACAATCCCATGGAGAATTGCCATGTGATCATGTGTAGCACACAAGGATCTCACCTCATCTCAAAAGAAAAGAGTGGTACCTTTTCTTAGTAAACTCATTATGACAAAGCAACCTAAGAATCTAAGATCTCTTTGGATATTTCTCCCATCAGGTCTTGACCTTGGACCTCTCGCATTTTTCTGTTTTCAAGCTAAGGCATGGAGCCATTGCCCATGGTCTCCTCAATGCCGGTGACTGATGACCTCAAAATTTCCAAAAATTCATACCTTCTGATCCGCTTGTTGGATCAGCTTGAAACTTAGACCAAAGTCATTTTGCCACATGATCTTTCAAATGGTGAAATTGGACTATCAATCCAAGTAATCCTCTGGTAGTTTCCTAGAACTTACTCTTGTGGACCTGAAACTAGGCTAGATGGCCCATTCCCCAACAATCTCACACTTTGCCATTGTGACAGTAGGCTGAGTCCACATGCCTTCATGCAAAACTTCTACTTCTTATGGATCACTGGCTTGGTGTAAAAATCAGTGACCTAATTGCTTGGATTGAAGTCCAGCTTGATAGCACCCTCTTGGACCGTGTGCCTAATGAAATGATATGAGATGTCATGGTGCTCAAGTATACTGGTGAGCGTTATTGCGCTTTTATTGTTGACGCACACAAGATGAGGAACTAGTGCACTCCAACTCATCTCTCCCATGAGGCGTTGGAGCCTAACTTCTTCTTATGCTCCAAAGGTGAGAGATACATACTCAGCTTCTATACTTGAGTTAGCTATAACAAGCAGCTGCTTGCTTAACCCGCTTATTGTACCTCCATTCATGAGAAATGCATGTCATGAGATAAAGTTGCGATCCTTAGGGTTTGAAGTCCAGTTTGCATCTGTATAGCTGATGATGCTGTTCATGTTGTTGTAAGTGATGTGGGTGTAGATGGTTCTAGCAAATTAGCGGAAGATCCACCTTACCGCCTTCTCATACTCAGGCCCGATAGTTGCAATATGTTGGCTCAGAGTACTCATAGCCTGTGCAAGATCCGCCTGGATGTCACAATCATGTTGGAAAAGGAGTCATCCGGCTCAGTTACAGGTCCACAAGAGCAAATTCCAGGAAAGTACCAGATGCTTACTCCGATTGTCAATCAAACTTCATCACGTGAATGATCAGGTGGCAAAACGTATATGGTTCAAGTTTGAGGCCGATCGAACGATCGGATTGGGAGATATGAATTTTCAAAGTTTTCAGGGTCATCGACCGCCGATATCCGGGTGACCATGGGCGATGGCTCCATGCCTTAGCGTGAGAAAAGAAAAAGGCAAGAGGTCTAGGGTCAAGACCTGATGGGAGAAACATCCAAGGTCCTAGATTATTGGGTTGCCTTGTCAGAGTGTGCTGACAAGGAAAAAGGTACCTCTCCTTACTTCTTAGGTGGGGTGAGATCCTTGTGTGCTAGCCATGGACACATGGCAGTTCTCCATGGGATTATGGGTCATGTGACCACTAGGAGTATGCCATTAAAGCATTTTCTTGCTCTCTAGGTTGTGTGTGAGTGGTCAGCCTGATTGCTATGCTGATTTCCTCCCTTGTGTGAGATCATGGACTCTAATGTGTGAGCCTTAGCCTCCATGACTAACTGGTGTGGCTTGTGAGAGAGCTGACTTGCCCAAGCTCTAGCTCTATATGTAGTCCATCATTTTGAGTGATTTAACAACCATCCTTTAGCATAAGTGATGCCCTTCCAGTGCGACATGCTTGCTGCTCCAAGGCTCCCTCTCTCCTTGAGTTCCATCACATCAGGAACATGAGACTACGGATGTCGCTGTGGAACTTTTGCCACTCAGCTCAAACTGCTTCTCCACTGAAGCTCACAAAGTACTGCTGCGTCTCAAGAAGCGTCTCGATGGATTTTGCTTCTACCATGCCAAATTGCTGTTGTATATGTGAAAATTAGCAGTTCTCCAGGATCATAGGTGTCTCAAGAGATACAAAAAATCAAACAACTGTGACGGGAATTCACTGTGTTGTACACACTGCAGCTGTACGCTGCAAAGAATCTCTTCTGGTTACACACTGACGATTCAAGAGGTTACACAGAAGTCAGAGGTACACGGCTCGTCTCTTGACGTTTCCAACGATATGCTATACTTGAAAAATGGTGCAGTACAGACGAAGCAATCTACAAATGAAACTACTACCTATTTGTACTAGTCTAGCGACTAGGAAATACAAAGAGCAAGCAGAATGCACGAGCTTGGTCTGTCCGGTCCGCTTGTGTCTTCCTTGAGCGTCCCGGACGCCGCTCGGTGTCCCCAGTCACCGAGCAACCGAGGTTGGCGGATGCCCAGCGCCCTCGGTGCGATCCACGGACGAGATCGTCCGGAACTACGGCATGTCCTTTGCTTCTGTTGATCTTCTCACTCGTCAGGTGAAGAGGAGCTCGTGCTCGCACTCTCAATCCTGCAACGGCTGCGATCGCTCCATTGTCTACACGATGCTCTCTCATCCATCGATCCCTTGTTTATAATGATCCCGTAGCTCTGTTCTCTCGATCCAATGCCTCGGTCGCAGCCCGTCCATCTGCTCCGATCTTCGGTCCGTGTTTCCGCTGCTCCACCAGAAGCCACGTCAGCGCCCATCGTATCGAGAGGAGCTCACGCTCGCACTCTCGTACTTGCACTCGGTCCTCACGGAGGCCGTGACCTGTACTTCCGCAAATTATGCCAGAACTTGAGGTGGCCGTCCGCAGTATCCTATCAAATCAATAGGAGGCTGCGGCAGGCCCTCGTACCGGGTTAGACTCCCGGACGACGGTAACTGACCCCGCCATCGACAGGGCAGTGTCCAGTAGAGTAGAGTTCGGTAGGGTAGGCAGAGGGGTGGGGAAGAGAGTGGCGACCTCTCCCCCAGTCCTCTTTGCCTTTTGTATCCCAAGTGCCCATGCCGAGCACAAAGTAGGACATTTGTGATATAGTGACATAATCTATGTCACTTTTCTCCTTTTGCTCATATCTCCAGATCGAGCCATCCAAATTGGCTGAAGTTTGGACAGTGGATGGCTGACGAGGAGATCTGTCGATCGATCCCACCTGAGCAGGAATCGGCCTTGTGGTGATGAAGATCCTGATTTTCCAACATTCCCCCCCTTGAATGCCAAGCCCGAAAAGGGGTCGTATTCAAGCGGAAAAGCAGGCAACGAATAAGAGAAGGCGAGGCAGGGGCACGCACGTCCAGAAATGTGCAGCAACGGTGGAGTTGAAAACTTCCCCCCCCCCCCGGGCGGCCCAAGCCGATGCCGAACAAAATGGCAGAACAGGAGGCATCCGGTGGACCCTTGGAGGACCCAACTTGGGCCAATGCCTAGGCAGAGCTGTACGGCATATAGGAGGGGTACCACCGGGGAGCCTCCTGCCCGGACACATGTGGAATCGANGCAACGGTGGAGTTGAAAACTTCCCCCCCCCCCCGGGCGGCCCAAGCCGATGCCGAACAAAATGGCAGAACAGGAGGCATCCGGTGGACCCTTGGAGGACCCAACTTGGGCCAATGCCTAGGCAGAGCTGTACGGCATATAGGAGGGGTACCACCGGGGAGCCTCCTGCCCGGACACATGTGGAATCGAAACACCACACATGGCCGGGACCCGTGGTGGGCCGACAGCGGCAGCCCACCATCGGTTTCTTAACGGCTGAAATCGAGCGTCGAGATCAAGAATGGAGGAAGAATGCGAAAACAGAACGTGCGGCCCCCAGGGTACCCGGAGTGGGGCGTGTAGCGGGGAACAAGCCGCACCCTGCAGTTTTTCGGGATGCAAGGAGCGAGCCACGAGACAGCTGGGGGAGCGAACAGGACACAGGAGAGAGGGACAGAAACGATTGCGAAAGAGCGGAGAGAGGCGCAGGCACCACGCACAGCCACCGGGTCCAACGCCTCATATGGGGAAACCCAGGAGGTCATGCGGGGAGCGCAAGAGATGGCAGAGCGAGGAGGAGAGGGGCGGGGCGGCCAACCGCAATCCGCGTCCGTGCCAACGCCTCATGTGGGGGGCATGGAAACGGGAGGGGAGAGCGGCATTGCCGTCGGTCATCTTCGTCCATCCCAACGCCTCATGCAGGGGGGACGGAAGAAGAGGACCCAGAGGATGCAGGAGCAGGGAGAGAGAGCAAGCCGAGGCGAGCACAGAGTGCAGCATGACGGTCGGCAGAAAGCGGCTTGGTGAAGATGTCAGCGGACTGCTGCTCGATAGGAATGTAGAGCATACGAACCTCACCATCGGCAACCGCGTCGCGGACGTAGTGATACTGTCGGCGAACGTGTTTGGTGCGATCATGGAGAACGGGATCCTCGGAGAGAGCAATGGCGCCCTCGTTGTCGCAGTTGATGGTGGTAAGTGCGAGTTGATCAAAGCCGAGTTCGGAAAGAAGCATGCGAAGCCAGACAGCTTCACGAATGGCTTCGCTCTCAGCGATGTATTCGGCTTCAGTGGAAGAGAGAGCCACCACGGATTGCTTCTTGGAGCGCCAACTGACGGGGCCTCCATTGAGAAGGAAGACATAGCCAGACGTTGATCGACTGGTAGCTTGATCACCGGAGAGGTCCGCGTCGCAGAAGCCATGAAGAATGTTGTCACCTGTGGAAGAGTACCGAATTCCGAAGTCAGCGGTGGAGCGCAAGTAGCGAACGCTGCGTTTGGCCGCAACAATGTGAGCTGTGGTGGTGTTCTGTCAGCCTTGGCTGAGGATGCCGACAGCATAGGATAGATCCGGACGAGTGGCAACAGAGGCATACATCAGGGAGCCCACCATGCTGGGAAAAACTTTGGCGTCGGCGGGGGCGAGGAGATCCGCCGGAGTGGGGACTTTGGTGAGGCCATGTTGGAGTGCCAAGGGTGTAGCCATAGGGTTGGCGTCACCGAGGTGAAACTTATCAGCAACACGTTGTGCATACGTGGCTTGAATGAGAACGATGTGACTATTCCGCTGTTGATGCACTTGAATGCCGAGGTTATATGTCAAGGGACCCATGTCGCTCATCTCAAAACGCCGAGACAGCTGATCTTTGAAAGCGGAGATGGTGTCCAGCGTGGGACCAAACAATATGAGGTCATCGACATAGAGAATGATGCCAATGGTGTTGGCTCCGGAGCGATAGTAGATCGAGTGGTCAGAATGGAGACGAGTCAGATTTTGCCCAAGGAAGAACTCATGAATCTTGATATTCCATTAGCGTGGGGCTGTTGGAACTTGAGGAGAGAGGGAGCCTTGGAGCAGCGAGCATGTGTGATTGGAAGGGCATTACTTGTGCTGAAGAATGGTTGTTCAATCACTCAAAATGATGGAGTACATATAGAGCTAGAGCTTGGGCAAATCAGCCCTCTCACAAGCCACACCACTTAGTCATGGAGGCTAAGGCTCATTCACTAGAGTCCATAATCTCACACAAGGGAGGAAATCAGCCTAGCAATCAGGCTGACCACTCACACACGACCTAGAGAGCTAGAAAATACTCTCATGGCACACTCCTAGTCACATAACCCACAAACCCATGGACATCGACGGTCCATGACCCCTGAAACTTTGAAAATTCATATCTCCCAATCCAACCGTTGGATCGGCCTAAAACTTGGACCGTAGACATTTTGCCACCTGATCTTTCCAATGGTGAAGTCGGATTGGCGATTGAAGCATGAATTTTGTACTTTCCTGGAACTTGCACCCGTGGACCTGAAACTGAGCCAGATGGCTCCTTTCCCAACAATCTCCCACTTTGCCGCAGTCAGAGTGGGTTGAGTCCACATGCCTTCATGCAGAACTGCTGCTTCTCACGGGTCACTGGCTTGGTGCAGAAATCAGCGACCTGCTTGCTGGTTGGAGTAAACTCCAGCTTGATAGCACCCTTCTGCACCATGTGCCTGATGAAATGATATGCGATATCAATGTGCTTGGTGCGTGCATGGTGCTCAGGATTCTTGGCGAGTGCGATTGCGCTCTGGTTGTCGACGCGCACAGGAACTGGAACTGCTGCACTCCCACTCATCTCTGCCATGAGACGTTGGAGCCAAACTGCTTCCTTGGCTCCAAAGCTGAGAGATACGTACTCAGCTTCTGTACTCGAGGTGGCCACGACCACCTGCCGCTTTCTGCACCAGCTGATGGCTCCACCATTCATGAGGAACACATGTCCAGAGATGGACTTGCGGTCGTCAGGGTTTGAAGCCCAATCTGCGTCTGTGTAGCTAATGATGTTGTTGTCATTGCCATTGTAGGTGATGCCGATGTTGATGGTTCCAGCAAGGTAGCGGAAGATCCGCTTCACTGCCTTCTGGTGCTCCGGTCCGGGATTAGCCATGTGCTGGCTCACAACGTTCACAGCCTGTGCGAGGTCTGGCCTGGTTGCCACCATCAGGTACATGAGACTGCCGACGGCACTCTGGTACTTCTGTCGCTCAGCTGCATTTGCTTCTCCATTGATGCTCACGAGGTACTGCCGCGTCTCCAGCGGCGTGCCGATGGGTTTTGCCTCTGCCATGCTAAACCGCTGTAAAACATCCTTAATGTAGCGGCTCTGCTGTAGCGAGGGAGAGCGTGTCTTGCGGTCACGCGTGATCTGGATACTGAGGAAGTATGATGCCTCCCCGAGATCAGACATCTGGAAGCGCTCCTGCATGGCTTCCTTGAACTCCTGCAGTACAGACATGCTGTTGGAAAGGAGGAGCATGTCATCCACATAGACAATGATGATGAGGATCTCATGCTCATGCTGCCAGCGATACACGTTGTAGTCACACTCGCTGTGCTCAAACCCCATGCACTGCAAAGCCGCATCCAATTTCTGGTTCCAAGCACGCGACGCTTGCTTGAGGCCGTACACCGACTTCTGCAGCTTGCAGACCAGGTGCTCCTGGCCATCCATGACGAACCCCTCCGGCTGCTCCATGTAGATCTCCTCCTCCAAGTCACCATTCAAGAATGCCGTCTTGACATCCATGTGGTGAACCTCGAAGTCTTCAGCTGCTGCATAAGAGAGGAGCGTGCGCACTGAGGCAAACTTTGCAACAAGGGCAAATGTTTCTGTGTAGTCGATGCCCTCCTGCTGCTAGTAGCCCTTGGCGACCAGCCTTGCCTTGTACTTTTCCAGGTTACCATCTGCTCCCCGCTTCTTCTTGAACACCCACTTGCACTTGATCACCTTACGTCCTGGTGGACGCTCAGTCAGCTCCCACGTGCCGTTGTCCAGCTGCGACTGTATCTCCTGCTGCACGGTTTGCGCCCAATCTACTGCATCCGGTGCAGCCATTACCTCCTTGTATGATGTTGGCTCATCTCAATCTGCTGCAACTGCGACATTCACCTGTTCTGGTTTCTGCAGCATCCAGAAATGGCCGCGCTCACCAGGCTTGTAACGCACCCTAAGAGGGTACCTGCGACCAGGTGCTGGAGCGTTAGCGGGCGGCTGGCGCGGTGCTGCTGGCACAACTGCTGCTGCTGGTGGTGCTACATCTCCCTCCTTTGCTTCTGCCGATGAGGCTGCTGTATCTGCAATATCAGACATGGGAGAGTAGAGTGATTCTCCCACTGTCTCAGTGGAGGAAGGATCGGGAGAAACTGGGTCAAGAATAATTTCTACTCCCACTGTCTCGTCAGCTGCTGGTTCTGCAACCTCTCCACACACGATGTTGGTGCCGATGATGTTACTCTCGTTGAAGACGACATCCCTGGAGATGATGACGTGGCATGTATCCCTCTCGTAGAGGCGATACGCCTTGCTTGCCACGTTGTAGCCAATCGTCAGCATCTGTGCACTCTTCGCATCCCACTTTTGCCGCTTCTGCTTTGGCACGTGCATGTGCGCCAAGCTGCCAAATGCGCGAAGATGACCTACGCTCGGCTTCTTGCCGAACCACGCCTCGTACGGCGTCATCTGCTCCAGCGCCTTAGTTGGACTGCGGTTCTTGATGTAGACCGCAGTGCTCACGGCTTCAGCCCAGAAGTCGTAGGACAGCCGAGCCGCGTGCAGCATGGAGCGCACCGACTCCACAATGGTACGGTTGGCGCGTTCTGCTACACCGTTCTGCTGCGGCGAGTACGGCGCGGTACACTGCGCCTTGATGCCAGCTGCTGCGAGGTAGTCCTACAACTCCTTGCTGAGGTATTCTCCACCGGGATCGCTGCGGAGTGCCTTGATCTTCTTGCCAGTCTGGTTCTCCACCATGGCCTTGAACTCCTTGAACCTGTCAAAGCACTGGTCCTTGGAGGAAAGGAAGTACACAGTAGTGTAACGGCTGAAATCATCAATGAAGGTGAGAAAGTACCTAGAGCCTCCAAAGCTCTGGGTCTGCATCGGTCCGCACAAGTCTGCGTGGACCAGCTCCAACACCTCTTTTGCACGCTCTCCTGCTCCAGAGAACGCCTCGCGATGCTGCTTCCCCTCCAAACAGCCGATACATAACTGCTGCTCAAGGTTAGAGATGGTAGGCAGGTCACGCACCATATGCTTTTCTTGAAGCTGCTGCAAGGCGCGCATGCCAATGTGGCCGTAGCGCGCATGCCAGATCTCGCCATCTGTCGCCTACACCTCTGCTACAAGACTCTGCTCACGCGGGATCTTGGTCGCCCCCAGCATGCGGTACATGTCGCCCTCCTTCACCGACTTGGCCAACTCCTCTCCTGTTTCCTTGTTGAGGATGTAGCCATAGTCATCATCAAAGACAACGCGTAGTCCTCTGTTGGTGAGAGAGGACACTGAGAGAAGGTTGAACGCAGCATCAGGCACATACAGCACGCCATGGAAAACTCCCACTTCAATGCCACGCGGGGTCTCCAACCGCATCTCCACAATCCCAATCCCCTCAGCATACACCATCCGATCATCACCCAAAGCAATCAGCCGAGGAGGAATGGAGAGCAGCTGTGTGAACCATTCCTTGTGGTGCGTCAGACTCTTGGTACACCCCGAGTCCTTGTACCACGCCAGATCCGCCTTTTCCTTCTACGACATGTCAGACTTCGCCACGAAGAGGCGGTCGCGCACCTCCTTGGCGACGTTCATGTTGCCAAAATGGCGCACGCTAGTCTGGTTTTGCTGCTGCTACTGCTTCAGCTGCTGCCGTTGCTGTGTCTGCTGCTGCTGTTGCTGTGGAGATTGCTGCTTTTGCTGCTGCTGCTGTTGCTCCTTCTGGTCCCTCTTAAACTTGAAGCACTATTTCTTGTAGTGCCCCTCTTTCTGGCAATAGTGGCACTTGCCCTTCTTCTTGCCTCTCTGCTGCCCGGACTGCTGCTGCTGTTGGTTGCGTGAGCCCATGGCCATGAAAGCTGCTTCACTGCTGCTACTGCCGCCATTGCACTTTGCTGCATTGCGACGCAGTTCTACTTGCACCAAGTGCGTGCAGATGAAGTCGAGGTCGAGAGTCGGCTGGCACTCCAACGTCTCTCGCACCGTGTCGTAGCTGGTTGGGAGTCCCCTCATCAAGAGGAGAATGAAGCGCGTCTCTTCCACAGGATTGCCAGCCGCTCTCAACTGTTTCGCCAGCTCCTTTGCCCTGTCCAGATACGCCTCCATCCCTTCACCACCTTGCATTTTCAGCGCCATCATCTTGTCCTCCAAAAGCATGAGGGATGCAGGATCCTTGCTCTCATACTTCTTGCACAACGTGTCCCACCCCTCCTTTGCAGTAGCCTTGTCACTCACGTACTGAAGATGCGGGTTGGAGATGGTGTTGACAAGCAACCTGTAGGCCTGCCTGTCCTTCTTCTTCCACTCCTCATACGCCGCTGGTACAACTGCAGAAGAACCTGCATCAGCTGCACCCTTNTCGCCAGCTCCTTTGCCCTGTCCAGATACGCCTCCATCCCTTCACCACCCTGCATTTTCAGCGCCATCATCTTTTCCTCCAAAAGCATGAGGAATGCAGGATCCTTGCTCTCATACTTCTTGCACAACGTGTCCCACCCCTCCTTTGCAGTAGCCTTGTCACTCACGTACTGAAGATGCGGGTTGGAGATGGTGTTGACAAGCAACCTGTAGGCCTGCCTGTCCTTCTTCTTCCACTCCTCATACGCCGCTGGTACAACTGCAGAAGAACCTGCATCAGCTGCACCCTTTTGCGGCGTCTTCCCCGCCACCACCTACGCTGCGGTGATGCCTTTTGCTTGTGGAACTGGAGCCGGCTCGTCGCCGCTCACCACCTCCCACAAGCCCCTCTCCTCCAAAAGGAGGCGGGTACGGATCTTCCAAAACGTGAAGTTGGCGCGTCCTTCCAGCCTCTCCAACGGCTGGGCTGCTGTTACAACACCAGCTGCTGCCATTTTGAGCCTTGATGATGCTCACCGCTGCCCTTGGATGGCGGCACTACCCCTGTTTCTGCTGTTGCTTCTGCCAGAAATCTTTCTGACAGAAAATGGACTGTAGATTCCAGCAAACTAGGAATTTTGAAAAACTGAAGCCACCAATGGAAAATTCAGCTCAAAACCTTTCAGATCGACCCATAAAACAGGGTCATCAAGAGGAGATTTTGAAAGATATGCCCTCTTGAAAACAGGGTATGCTTCTGCTCCTACTCCAACTCAGACCAGCCGGCTTGTAAACGGCGTTTCTCCCAAACAAATCAATGGATTGCAAATATTTTTTCACCAATGGAAAGCTTAGAAAAAATAATACAATTCTCATGTGCCACTTTTTAAAGTTGACAAAGAAACGAAAGAGTTATGGTCATCACAAGGCGACAGTCTTACTCATAGAGAAGAGTGTAGCCCTGGCCGACCTCGTTTTGATCATAACTCTCAATCCGACTGTTGGATCTTTGCGATTTTGGGCTCGTTGGAAAGCTTGTCTCTTGAACATCTTGAAGATCCAGTGGTTTATTGTCAAATCTGGTGAAGGTTCTACCCCAACCAGACACTCTCAAAGTGACGGCCTGTGCTGGCTGAAAATGGCAGAACTTGGCTCTGATACCAAATGTTGGAACTTGAGGAGAGAGGGAGCCTTGGAGCAGCGAGCATGTGTGATTGGAAGGGCATCACTTGTGTTGACGAATGGTTGTTCAATCACTCAAAATGATGGAGTACATATAGAGCTAGAGCTTGGGCAAATCAGCCCTCTCACAAGCCACACCACTTAGCCATGGAGGCTAAGGCTCACACACTAGAGTCCATAATCTCACACAAGGGAGGAAATCAGCCTAGCAATCAGGCTGACCACTCACACACGACCTAGAAAGCTAGAAAATGCTCTCATGGCACACTCCTAGTGGTCACATAACCCACAAACCCATGGAGAATCGCCATGTGTCCATGGCTAGCACACAAGGATCTCACCTCACATAAACAGTAAGGAGAGGTACCTTTATCCTAGTCAGCACACTCTGACAAGGCAATCCTACGACCAAGGACCTTTTTGGATATTTCTCCCATCAGGTCTTGACGCTGGACCTTTTGCCTTTTTCTTTTTCTTAGGCTAAGGCATGGAGCCATCACCCATGCCCACCCAGACATCGACGGTCCATGACCCCCGAAACTTTGAAAATTCATATCTCCCACTCCGACTGTTGGATCGGCCTCAAACTTGGACCGTAGACATTTTGCCACCTGATCTTTCCAGTGGTGAAGTCGGATCGGCGTTCGGAGCAGGAATTGGGTACTTTCCTGGAACTTGCACCTGTGGACCTGAAACTGAGCCAGATGGCTCCTTTCCCAATAGGGGCCTGCTTGAGTCCATAAAGGGAGCGCTTGAGACGACATACGAGATGAGCCTTGTCAGGTTCCACAAAGCCTTCGGGTTGTGTCATGTAGATGGTCTCATTTAGGTCTCCATTGAGAAAGGCGCATTTGACATCCATGTGATGCAGGATCCAACCGTTAGCAGCAGCAAGAGACAGAATGACACGGATGGAGGAATACTTGGCTACTAGAGCGAAGGTATCACTGTAGATGACTCCGAGAACTTGACTGTAACCGCGGGCCATGAGGCGAGCTTTGTATCGGTCAGGTTTACCAGCACTGTTGAGTTTTCTCCGAAACACCCACTTACATGTGACGACAGGTTGGTCCGGCGGCCGTGGGACAAGATCCCATGTACCTTGTTTTTGAAGCTGATTGAATTCCTCTTGGCTGGCTTGACGCCAAAGAGCTGCATCAGGTCGACGCATGGCGTCCTTGTAGCTGATGGGATCGACGACTTGATTGATGAGAGCACTGTCATCTTCATTATCTGATGTGTGGAGCATGGCGTGTTGAAAGTACGTTGGAGTAGTGCGGTTGCGAGCGGAGCGACGAAGACCAGGAATGGCTGCAGACAGCGGCGGAGCATCCGGCGCTGATGAAGAAGGAGATTCTCCAGTGGTGTGTTCATGAGGATGCACTGGATGAAGCACATCAGCATGTTCATCGATGACAGGGTCAACGTTGAACTTCTGAATGGGCTCGGGAGCCGTGTCCATAGGTATGGTGACGATGGGTGAAATAGGAAGAATTCTTGTGTTGAGGAATGTGGTTTCATCAAAGATGGGTTGTCGTGCACGGGCTACGGTTTGCGTAGCAGGGTCCCAAACTCTATAGATGTCGTGGTTGTCTTCATATCCAAGAAGGATACAGGCCTTAGACCGCGGCTCTAGCTTGGAGCGCAGTTCTGGGCGTAGCCAGACGTGAGCAGTGCAGCCGAAGATGCGAATGTGTTGCAAATGAGGTTTCGTACCGGTCCATGCTTCATATGGAGTATGAGTGGCATTGGGAAGTTTGACTGTGGGCAATCGGTTGGTAATATAGGCTGCAGTGGAGAGAGCCTCCCCCCAAAAGACGGATGGTAGTGCAGCTGTGTGTAGCATTGTGCGAGCGCGTTCCAGAAGAGTCTGATTCATGCGCTCCGCTTTCCCGTTTTGTCGAGGCGTGTAGGGAACAGTGCGTTGGTGTTGAATACCTTTCTGCTGGAAAAAGGAGTTGAGTGAGTGACAAATGAACTCACCACCATTATCGGTTCTGATTTTCTTCACGGTGAGGTTGGTTTCATTTTCAATTTGCCGCATCCCGGTCTTGATGATGTCGGCGGCTTCATTTTTGTAGCGGAGAAACTTGACCCAAACAAAATGGCTGTAGTCATCGATGATGACCAGGAAGTAGTGCTTGTTTGACAGGGAACCTTCCTTGATGTAGCAGAGGTCCACGTGAAGTAGTTCCAGTTTTTGTGTTGTTGATGTAGTTGGATGAGCCTTGAATGGTTTTTTATGTTGTTTTCCTGTCAGACAGCCGCTGCATGGTTTGGTGTCAGATGGCTTTGTAAGTCCGTGTGGGAGATCATGAACCCATTGTTGTTGTGCCATGATGTGTAGAGTGGCATAGTTGACGTGGGCAAGCCGGCGATGCCATAAGTCAGCTGTGGAAATAGCCGAGGTGGGATGACGGCAGTCCGAAGAAACAGCTGCCATAAATGCGACTTCCGGTTCATCTGTCAGCATAGCTGATGGTACCTCCTCTGAGTCGAGAATTGTCAGGTGACCAGTGCGAGTAGCAACGGCTGCTAGATTCCCTTTGTTGTCCAGAATTTTGCAGTTCTTGTCCAAATCAAAGACCACTTTGAAGCCGTTGTCGTTGATGCGTCCAACGGATAGGAGATTAGCCGCAAGTTCAGGGACGAATAAGACCTGGCTGAAGGTGCGTGTCACCTGCTGTCCTTGAAGGGTAATAAGTACTCGCACTGTACCTTCACCGTAGGCTGGAATGAGTCTTCCATCACCCACACGAACTCCACGAGGTTGTGCATACTAGGTGTAGGTGGTGAACCATTCCTTGCGACAGGTCATATGCTTAGTGCATCCCGAGTCAATGATCCAGGCAAGGACTCCCGCAGCGAGTAGGTAAGCACAGTCGACGGAGCACATTCCCAGTTCTTCCATGATGGGTTTTTCATGATTGATTGAGAAATCAGAATTTGCTCCGTTTGAGTCTGAAGGGTGTTGTTCGAAGTCGCTCGCGTCGGTTGTGAAGAAGTTTAGCTGGGGAATAGAGTCACTGTCCGAGTTTGGCTGCGTGTCAGCAGAATTGTGACCTGTAAGACCTGAGATGAGATGAGAAAAGTCAGCCAACAATGTTGAGAAAGCTGAGAGAAAGGCTGATGGTGTCTCATCAATGAGAAGAGCATTCGGAGTGTTGCGCGTTTGCGCATTGAATTGTGGTCGTTGCGCTGGACGAGTCAGGCAGTTAAGTTGGATATGCCCCTTTTTGTTGCATCGCCAACAGATACGATCCCCTGGATGAACATAAGGCCTGGGAGCTTATTGAGGATATCCAGGTCGAGGTTGATAGGTCGCTTGAGTGCCTTGGTTAGTGCTGGGATGAGCGTTTCCATAGGTCTCGTATTTCTTTGTTCGTCGGTTTGGTCGTCCTTGATATTTTGCATAGAGTCCGACTTCACCACCGTTTTCTTTGATATAGGCATCTTCGTCCAGCATGAGAGCCTGTGTTGCCTTCTCAATGGTCAGCACATGTGGCTTGGCTGCTGCTGCCGCTGTGGCCGCTGCTGGTCCTGCTGCTGCTTGTACTGCTGCTGCTGCTTCTGGGACAGCGTTCCCAATGGCGTCTAGAGCGCTCTTAACAACGGACCCAATGAGTGCAAATTTTTCATTATCTTCCTGTCGGTCGTTGTTGAAGGTTTGAAGGCGTTTCACTGTGTGTTGAAAACGTGTAGGAAGGCTCTGAAACAAGGTCTGAACAAGCACTCTTTCAGAAATGACTTCATCCAAGGCTGTAATGCGACTGGAAAGGTCTTTCAAATGGCTGATATGATCCTCAAGCCGAGTGTGTTCCTCCATTTTTTGAGTATGAAACTCTTTGAGTAGATGACCCAGCTCATCATCGCTGATCTTGTGATAACGCCGCTTGAGGGCTCGCCATGCAGTTCTCGGACAGAGGTCCGCATTGTCGTCACAAATGAGAAATTTGAGCCGCTCTTCTAGTTGCATAGCCAGGATTGCAAACGCTTGGTCACATCGCCTTTTGTGACTGATTTTCTCCTCGGTGGAGGCGTTAGCGTCCACGACATCTGTAGGTGGGTCGGTGACCACTCCCCATAGTCCCTTGTTCATGAATACCATTTTCATGTTAAACGCAAAGGATTGGTAGTCGTCGCCATTGAAGATTGGTATCTTGAAATGATCATGATGGCTGCTTCCTGTGAATAACGCCATGGTGATGACTGCTCCTGGTAAAGGCACCTCCTGCTCTGATACCAAATGTNTTAGCGTCCACGACGTCTGTAGGTGGGTCGGTGACCACTCCCCATAGTCCCTTGTTCATGAATACCATTTTCATGTTAAACGCAAAGGATTGGTAGTCGTCGCCATTGAAGATTGGTATCTTGAAATGATCATGATGGCTGCTTCCTGTGAATAACGCCATGGTGATGACTGCTCCTGGTAAAGGCACCTCCTGCTCTGATACCAAATGTGAAAGTTAGCACTTCTCCAATGTCATAGGTGTCTCAGGAGATACAACAAATCAAACAACTGTGACTGGAATTCACTGTGTTGTACACACTACAGCTTTACGCTGCAGAGAATCTCTTCTGGTTACACACTGACGATTCAAGAGGTTACACAGAAGTTAGAGGTACACGGCTCGTCTCTTGAGGTTTCCAATGATATGCTATACTTGAAAAATGGTGCAGTACAGACGAAGCAATCTACAAATGAAACTACTACCTATTTGTACTAGTCTAGCGACTAGGAAATACAAAGAACAAGAAGAATGCACGAGCTTGGTCTGTCCGGTCCGCTTGTGTCTTCCTTGAGCGTCCCGGACGCCGCTCGGTGTCCCCAGTCACCGAGCGACCGAGGTTGGCGGATGCCCAGCGCCCTCGGTGCGATCCACGTACGAGATCGTCCGGATCTACGGCAGGTCCTTTGCTTCCGTTGCTCGTCTCACTCGTCAGGTGAAGAGGAGCTCGTGCTCGCACTCTCGATCCTGCGACGGCTGCGATCGCTCCATTGTCTACACGATGTTCTCTCATCCATCGATCCCTTGTTTATAAAGATCCCGTAGCTGTGTTCTCTCGATCCAATGCCTCGGTCGTAGCCCGTCCATCTGCTCCGATCTTCGGTCCGTGTTTCCGCTGCTCCACCAGAAGCCACGTCAGCGCCCATCGTATCGAGAGGAGCTCACGCTCGCACTCTCGTACTTGCACTCGGTCCTCACGGAGGCCGTGACCTGTACTTCCGCAAATTACGCCAGAACTTGAGGTGGCCGTCCGTAGTATCCTATCAAATCAATAGGAGGCTGCGGCAGGCCCTCGTACCGGGCAAGACTCCCGGACGACGGTAACTGACCCCGCCATCGACAGGGCGGTGTCCAGTAGAGTAGAGTCCGGTAGGGTAGGCACAGGGGTGGGGAAGAGAGTGGCGACCTCTCCCGCAGCCCTCTTTGCCTTTTGTATCCCAAGTGCCCATGCCGAGCACAAAGTAGGACATTTGTGAGATAGTGACATAATATATGTCACTTTTCTCCTTTTGCTCATATCTCCAGATCGAGCCATCCAAATTGGCTGAAGTTTGGACAGTGGATGGCTGACGAGGAGATCAGTCTATCGGTCCCACCTGAGCAGGAATCGGCCTTGTGGTGATGAAGATCCTGATTTTCCAACAGTATATCCTTGATTCAATGACTTTGCTATAGGGAGAGAGAGCGTGATTTACGGTCAGGAGTGATCTAGATGCCAAGGAAGTATGATGTCTATCTAAGATGAGATGTTTTCAAATGCCGTGCATCACCTCCTTGAACTCCTATAGTATGGACATGCAGTTCAAAAGGAGGAGCATGTCATCCATATACACAATTATGAAGAGGACCTCATGTCTTTGCTGCCAGCGATAGGCACTATAGTCACACTTAGTACGCTCAAACCCCATCCACTGTGTTGGGAAAGGAGTCATCTGGCTCAGTTCCAGGTCTACAAGAGCAAGATCAAGCAAAATATGAGATGCTTGCTGTGATCTTCAATCCAATTTCACCATTTGAAAGATCAGGCGGCAAAATGTCCACGGTCCAAGTTTGAGGCCGATCCAACAATTGGATAGGGAGATATGAGTTTTCGAAGTATTCGAGGTCAACAACCGCCGATATCTGTGTGACCATGGGCGATGGCTCCATGCATTAGCTTAAGAAATGAAAAAGGCAAGAGATCCAGGGTCAAGACCTGATGGGAGAAATATCCAAAAAGGTCATAGATTCTTGGGTTGCCTTGTAAGAGGGGTGGGAAACGTTGTACAAGAAGTATGAGAGCAAGGATCCTGCATTCCTCATGCTTTTGGAGGAGAAGATGATGGCGTTGAAAATGCAAAGTGGCGAAGGGATGGAAGCGTACTTGGACAGGGCAAAGGAGATGGCGAAGCAGCTGAAAGCAGCCGGCAACCCTGTAGAAGACACGCGCTTTGTCCTCATCTTGCTCAGGAGACTCCCAACGAGGTATGACATGGTACGAGAGACGTTGGAGTGCCAGCCGACTCTCAACCTCGACTTCATCTGCACGCACCTGGTGCAGGTAGAACTGCGTCGCAATGCAACAAAGCGCAATGGCGGCAGAAACAACAGTGAAACAGCTTTCATGGCCATGGGCTCACGCAACCAGCAGCAGCAGATAACTGGACAGCAGAGAGGAAAGAAGAAGGGCAAGTGCAGTATTGCGAGAAAGAGGGTCACTACAAGAAAGAGTGCTTCAAGTTCAAGAGGGACCAGAAGGAGCAGCAGCAACACCAGCAAAAGCAACAATCTCCACAGCAATAGCAGCAGCAGTCACAACAACGTCAGCAGCAGTAGCAACAGAACCCGACCGGCGTGCGTCATTTTGGCAACATGAACGTCGCCAAGGAGGTGTGCGACCGCCTCTTCATGGCGAAGTCTGCCATGTCGCAAAAGGAGAAGGCGGATCTGGCGTGGTACAAGGACTCTGGGTGTAGCAAGATCCTGACGCACCACAAGGAATGGTTTACGCAGCTGCTCTCCATTCCCCCCGTCCGATTGCTATGGGTGATGATCAGGTGGTGTATGCTGAGGGGATTGGGATTGTAGAGATGTGGTTGGAGACCCCGCGTGACATTCAAGTGGAAGAGTTCCATGGCATGCTGTATGTGCCTGATGCTGCGTTCAACCTTCTCTTACTGTCCTCTCTCACCAACACAGGACTGCACGTCGTCTTTGACGATGACTATGGCTACATCCTCGACAAGGAAACAAGAGAGGAGTTGGCGAGGTTGGTGAAGGAAGGCGATATGTACCACCTGCTGGGGGCGACTAAGATTCCGCGCGAGCACAGCCTTGCAGCAGTGGTGCAAGCCATAGATGGCAAAATCTGGCATGCGCGCTATGGCCACATCGGCATGCGCGCCTTACAGAAACTTCAAACGAAGCACATGGTACATGAGTTGCCCACCATCTCTAACTTTGAGCAGCAGTTGTGCATCGGTTGTTTGGAGGGGAAGTAGCATCGCGAGGCGTTTTGTGGAGCAAGAGAACACACGAACAAGGTGCTAGAGCTGGTCCACACAGACTTGTGTGGCCCGATGCAGACCCAGAGCTTTGGATGCTCTAGGTATTTCCTCACCTTTATTGGTAGTTTCAGCCGTTAAACTGCTGTGTTCTTCCTTTCCTCCAAGGACCAATGCTTTGACAGGTTCAAGGAGTTCAAGGCCATGGTGGAGAACTAGACCGGCAAGAAAATCAAGGCGCTGCGTAGTGACCGCGGTGGAGAGTACCTGAGCAAGTAGTTCCACGACTACCTTGTAGCAATAGGCATCAAGGCATAGCGCACCGCGCCATACTTGCCACTACAGAACGGCGTAGCAGAACAAGCCAACCGCACCATCGTTGAGTCGACGCGCTCCATGTTGCACGCAGCTCGGCTCACGTACGAGTTTTAGGCAGAAGCAGTAAGTACTGCGGTGTACATTAAGAGCCGCAGTCCAACCAAGGCCCTGGAGCCGATAACGCCGTACGAGGCGTGGTTCGGCAAGAAGCCAAGCGTGGGTCATCTTCGCGCGTTTGGCAGCTTGGTGCACATGCACGTGCCAAAGGAGAAGCGGCAAAAGTGGGACGCGAAGAGCGCGCAAATGCTGATGATTGGCTACGACGTGGCAAGCAAGGTGTATCGCCTGTACAAGAGGGATACAGGCCACGTCATCATCTCCAAGGATGTCGTCTTCAATGAGAGCAATGTCATCGGCTCCAACATTGTCCATGAAAAGGCAGCAGAAGCAGCACCTAACGAGGCAGTGGGAGCAGATATTCTTCCTAACCCAGTTTCTCCTGATCTTTCCTCCACTATGACAATGGGAGAATCAGTCTACTCTCCCATGTCTGATGCAGCAGATACTTTGGCCTCATCGACATAAGTAGAGGAAGAAGATACACTACCATCCACAAGAGCGGTTGTGCCGGCAGCACCGCGTCAGCCGCGTGCTAACGCTCCAGCACCAGGTTGGAGGTACCCTTTCAGGGTCCGCTACAAGCCTGGTGAGCGCTGGCAATTCTGGATGCTCAAGAAATTAGACCTGATGAACGTCGTAGTTGTAGCAGCCTCTGATGAGCCGACGTCGTACAAGGAGGTCATGGCGTCACCAGATGCGGCAGATTGGGTGCAAGCTGTGCAGTAGGAGATACATTCGCAGCTCTACAACGGTACGTGGGAGCTGACTGGGCATCCACCTGGACGTCAAGATCAAGTTATCAAGTGCAAGTGGGCGTTCACGAAGCGGGGAGCAAATGGCAACTTGGAAAAGTACAAAGCAATGCTGGTCGCCAAGGGCTACTCGCAGCAGGAAGGCATTGACTACACGAAAACCTTTGCTCCTGTTGCAAAGTTTGCTTGTGTGCGTACGCTCCTTTCCTATACAACAGCAGAGGACTTTGAGGTCTACCACATGGACGTCAAGACAGCGTTCCTGAACGGTGACCTAGAGGCGGAGATTTACATGGAGCAGCCGGAGGTGTTCATCATGGATGGCCAAGAGCACCTGGCTTGCAAGTTACAAAAGTCGTTGTACGGCCTCAAGCAAGCGTCGCGTGCTTGTAACTCAAAGTTGGATGCGGCAGTGTAGTGCATGGGGTTTGAGCGCAGCGAGTGTGACTATAGCATCTATCACTGGCAGCATGGTCAAGAGGTGCTCATATTCGTCGTCTATGTGGATGACATGCTCCTCCTTTGGAACAGCATGTCTGCACTGTAGGAGTTCAAAGAGGCCATGCAGGAGCGCTTCCAGATGTCTGATCTTGGGGAGGCATCGTACTTCCTCTATATCTAGATCACACGTGACCGCAAATCATGCTCTCTCTCTCTCACTACAGTAGAGCCCCTACATTAAGGATGTCTTGCAGCGGTTCAGCATGGCAGAGGCGAAACCCATCGATACGCCGCTGGAGACGCCGCACTACCTCGTGAGCTTCAATGGAGAAGCAAATGCAGCTGAGCGGCAGAAGTACCAGAGCGCCGTCGGCAGCCTCATGTACTTGATGGTTGCAACCAGGCTGGACCTCGCACAGGCTGTGAGCGCTGTGAGCCAGCACATGGCTAATCCCGGACCGGAGCACCAGAAGGCAGTGAAGCGGATCTTCCGCTACCTTGCCGTTGTAGGTGATGCCGATGTTGATGGTTCCAGCAAGGTAGCGGAAGATCCGCTTCACTACCTTCTGGTGCTCCGGTCCGGGATTAGCCATGTGCTGGCTCACAACGCTCACAGCCTGTGCGAGGTCCGGCCTGGTTGCCACCATCACGAATATGAGACTGCCGATGGCGCTCTGGTACTTCTGCCGCTCAGCTGCATTTGCTTCTCCATTGAAGCTCACGAGGTACTGTCGCGTCTCCAACGGCGTGCTGATGGGTTTTGCCTCTGCCATGCCAAACCGCTGCAAAACATCCTTAATGTAGCGGCTCTGCTGCAGCGAGAGAGAGCGTGACTTGCGGTCATGTGTGATCTGGATACCGAGGAAGTATGATGCCTCTCCGAGATCAGACATCTGGAAGCGCTCCTGCATGGCTTCCTTGAACTCCTGTAGTGCAGACATGCTGTTGGAAAGGAGGAGCATGTCATCCACATAGACAATGATGATGAGGATCTCATGCTCATGCTGCCAGCGATACACGCTGTAGTCACACTTGCTCCGCTCAAACCCCATGCACTGCAACGCCGCATCCAGCTTCTGGTTCCAAGCACGCAACGCTTGCTTCAGGCCGTACAGCGACTTCTGCAGCTTGCAGACCAGGTGCTCCTGGCCATCCATGACGAACCCCTCCGGCTGCTCCATGTAGATCTCCTCCTCCAAGTCACCATTCAAGAATGCCGTCTTGACATCCATGTGGTGAACCTNTGTCATCCACATAGACAATGATGATGAGGATCTCATGCTCATGCTGCCAGCGATACACGCTGTAGTCACACTCGCTGCGCTCAAACCCCATGCACTGCAACGCCGCATCCAACTTCTGGTTCCAAGCACGCGACGCTTGCTTGAGGCCGTACAGCGACTTCTGCAGCTTGCAGACGAGGTGCTCCTGGCCATCCATGATGAACCCCTCCGGCTGCTCCATGTAGATCTCCTCCTCCAAGTCACCATTCAAGAATGCCGTCTTGACATCCATGTGGTGAACTTCAAGGTCCTCAGCTGCTGCATAAGAGAGGAGCGTACGCACAGAGGCAAACTTTGCAACGGGGGCAAAAGTTTCTGTGTAGTCGATGCCCTCCTGCTGCGAGTAGCCCTTGGCGACCAGCCTCGCCTTGTACTTTTCCAGGTTACCATCTGCTCCCCGCTTCTTCTTGAACACCCANTGGCCGCGCTCACCAGGCTTGTAATGCACCCTAAGAGGGTACCTGCGACCTGGTGCTGGAGCGTTAGCGGGCGGCTGGCGCGGTGCTGCTGGCACAACTGCTGCTACTGGTGGTGCTACATCTCCCTCCTCTGCTTCTACCGATGAGGCTGCTGTATCTGCAACATCAGACATGGGAGAGTAGAGTGATTCTCCCACAGTCACAGTAGAGGAAGGATCGGGAGAAACTGGGCCAGGAAGAATTTCTACTCCCACTGTCTCGTCAGCTGTTGGTTCTGCTGCCTCTTCACACACGATGTTGGTGCCGATGACGTTACTCTCGTTGAAGACGACATCCCTAGAGATGATGACATGGCCTGTATCCCTCTCGTAGAGGCGATACGCCTTGCTTGCCACGTCGTAGCCAATCATCAGCATCTGTGCACTCTTCGCATCCCACTTTTGCCGCTTCTCCTTTGGCACGTGCATGTGCGCCAAGCTACCAAATGCGCGAAGATGACCTACGCTCGGCTTCTTGCCGAACCACGCCTCGTACGGCGTCATCTGCTCCAGCGCCTTAGTTGGACTGCGGTTCTTGATGTAGACTGCAGTGCTCACGGCTTCAGCCCAGAAGTCGTAGGTCAGCTGAGCCGCGTGCAGCATGGAGCGTGCTGACTCCACAATGGTACGGTTGGTGCGTTCTGCTACACCGTTCTGCTGCGGCGAGTACGGCGCAGTACGCTGTGCCTTGATGCCAGCTGCTGCGAGGTAGTCCTGGAATTCCTTGCTCAGGTACTCTCCACCGCGGTCACTGCGCAACGCCTTGATCTTCTTGCCAGATTGGTTCTCCACCATGGCCTTGAACTCCTTGAAGCTGTCAAAGCACTAGTCCTTGGAGGAAAGGAAGTACACAGCAGTGTAACGCCTGAAATCATCAATGAAGGTGAGAAAATACCTAGAGCCTCCAAAGCTCTGGGTCTGCATCGGTCCGCACAAGTCCGTGTGGACCAGCTCTAACACCTCTTTCGCACGCTCCCCTGCTCCAGAGAACGCCTCGCGGTGTTGCTTCCCCTCCAAACATCCGATGCATAACTGTTGCTCAAAGCTAGAGATGGTAGGCAGATCACGCACCATCTGCTTTGCTTGAAGCTGCTGCAAGGCGCGCATGCCAATGTGGCCGTAGCGCGCATGCCAGATCTCGCCATCTATCGCCTGCACCACTGCTGCAAGACTCTGCTCACGCGGGATCTTGGTCGCCCCCAGCAGGAGGTACATGTCGCCCTCCTTCACCGACTTGGCCAACTCCTCTCCTGTTTCCTTGTTGAGGATGTAGCCATAGTCATCATCGAAGACAACGCGCAGTCCTGTATTGGTGAGAGAGGACACTGAGAGAAGGTTGAACGCAACATCAGGTACATACAGCACGCCATGGAAAACTCCCACTTAAATGCCACGCGGGGTCTCCAACCACATCTCCACAATCCCAATCCCCTCAGCATACACCACCCAATCATCACCCAAAGCAATCGGCCGAGGAGGAATGGAGAGCAGCTGCGTGAACCACTCCTTGTGGTGCGTCAGACTCTTGGTACACCCCGAGTCCTTGTACCACGCCAGATCCGCCTTTTCCTTCTGCGGTGATGCCTTTTGCTTAAGCAATTGGAGCCGGCTCGTCGCCGCTCACCACCTCCGACAAGCCCCTCTCCTCCAAAAGGAGGCGCGTACGGATCTTCCAAAACGTGAAGTTGGCGCGTCCCTCCTGTTGGAACTTGAGGAGAGAGTGAGCCTTGGAGCAGCGAGCATGTGTGATTGGAAGGGCATCACTTGTGCTGAAGAATGGTTGTTCAATCACTCAAAATGATGGAGTACATATAGAGCTAGAGCTTGGGCAAGTCAGCCCTCTCACAAGCCACACCACTTAGCCATGGAGGCTAAGGCTCACACACTAGAGTCCATAATCTCACACAAGGGAGGAAATCAGCCTAGCAATCAGGCTGACCACTCTCACACGACCTAAAGAGCTAGAGAATGCTCTCATGGCACACTCCTAGTGGTCACATAACCCACAAACCCATGGAGAATCGCCATGTGTCCATGGCTAGCACACAAGGATCTCACCTCACCTAAAAAGTAAGGAGAGGTACCTAGTCAGCACACTCTGACAAGGGAATCCTAAGACCAAGGACCTTTTTGGATATTTCTCCCATCAGGTCTTGACCCTGGACCTCTTGCCTTTTTCTTTTCTCAGGCTAAGGCATGGAGCCATCACCCATGCCCTCCCAGACATCGACGGTCCATGACCCCCGAAACATTGAAAATTCATATATCCCAATCCGACCGTTGGATCGGCCTCAAACTTGGACCGTAGACATTTTGCCACCTGATCTTTCCAATGGTGAAGTTGGATCGGCGATCGGAATAGGTATCTGGTAATTTCCTGGAACTTGCTCCTGTGGACCTGAAACTGAGCCAGATGGCTCCTTTCCCAACAATCTCCCACTTTGCCGCAGTCAGAGTGGGTTGAGTCCGCATGCCTTCATGCAGAACTGCTGCTTCTCACGGGTCACTGGCTTGGTGCAGAAATAAGCGACCTATTTGCTGGTTGGAGTAAACTCCAGCTTGATAGCACCCTCCTGCACCATGTGCCTGATGAAATGATATGCGATATCAATGTGCTTGGTGCGTGCATGGTGCTCAGGATTCTTGGCGAGTGCGATTGCGCTCTGGTTGTCGACGCGCACAGGAACTGGAACTGCTGCACTCCCACTCATCTCTGCCATGAGACGTTGTGGCCAAACTGCTTCCTTGGCTCCAAAGCTGAGAGATACGTACTCAGCTTCTGTGCTCGAGGTCGCCACGACCACCTGCCGCTTGCTGCACCAGCTGATGGCTCCACCATTCATGAGGAACACATGTCCACAGATGGACTTGCGGTCCTCAGGGTTTGAAGCCCAATCTGCGTCAGTGTAGCCGATGATGTTGTTGTCATTGCCGTTGTAGGTGATGCCGATGTTGATGGTTCCAACAAGGTAGCGGAAGATCCGCTTCACTGCCTTCTGGTGCTCCGGTCCGGGATTAGCCATGTGCTGGCTCACAGCGCTCACAGCCTGTGCGAGGTCCGGCCTGGTTGCCACCATCAGGTACATGAGAGTGCCGACGGCGCTCTGGTACTTTTGCCGCTCAGCTGCATTTGCTTCTCCATTGAAGCTCACGAGGTACTGCCGCGTCTCCAGCGGTGTGCTGATGGGTTTTGCCTCTGTCATGCCAAACCGCTGTAAAACATCCTTAATGTAGCGGCTCTGCTGCAGCGAGAGAGAGTGTGTCTTGCGGTCACGCGTGATCTGGATACCGAGGAAGTATGATGCCTCCCCGAGATCAGACATCTGGAGGCGCTCCTGCATGGCTTCCTTGAACTCCTGTAGTGCAGACATGCTGTTGGAAAGGAGGAGCATGTCATCCACATAGACAATGATGATGAGGATCTCATGCTCATGCTGCCAGCGATACACGCTGTAGTCACACTCGCTCCGCTCAAACCCCATGCACTGCAACGCCGCATCCAACTTCTGGTTCCAAGCACGCGACGCTTGCTTGAGGCCGTACAGCGACTTCTGCAGCTTGCAGACCAGGTGCTCCTGGCCATCCATGACGAACCCCTCCGGCTGCTCCATGTAGATCTCCTCCTCCAAGTCACCATTCAAGAATGCCGTCTTGACATCCATGTGGTGAACCTCGAAGTCTTGAGCTGCTGCATAAGAGAGGAGCGTGCGCACAGAGGCAAACTTTGCAATAGGGGCAAAAGTTTCTGTGTAGTCGATGCCCTCCTGCTGCCAGTAGCCCTTGGCGACCAGCCTCGCCTTGTACTTTTCCAGGTTACCATCTGCTCCCCGCTTCTTCTTGAACACCCACTTGCACTTGATCACCTTACGTCCTGGTGAACGCTCAGTCAGCTCCCACGTTCCGTTGTCCAGCTGCGACTGTATCTCCTGCTGCACGGCTTGCGCCCAATCTGCTGCATCCGGTGCAGCCATGGCCTCCTTGTATGATGTTGGCTCATCTTAATCTGTTGCAACTGTGACGTTGATCTGTTCTGGTTTCTGTAGCATCCAGAAATGGCCGCGCTCACCAGGCTTGTAACGCACCCTAAGAGGGTACTTGCGACCTGGTGCTGGAGCGTTAGCGGGCGGCTGACGCGGTGCTGCTGGCACAACTGCTGCTACTGGTGGTGCTACATCTCCCTCCTCTGCTTCTGCCGATGAGGCTGCTGTATTTGCAATATCAGACATGGGAGAGTAGAGTGATTCTCCCACTGTCATAGTAGAGGAAGGATCGGGAGAAACTGGGTCAGGAAGAATTTCTACTCCCACAGTCTCGTTAGCAGCTGGTTCTGCTGCCTCTTCACACACGATGTTGGTGCCGATGACGTTACTCTCGTTAAAGACGACATCCCTGGAGATGATGACGTGGCTTGTATCCCTCTCGTAGAGGCGATCGCCTTGCTTGCCACGTCATAGCCAATCATCAGGATCTGTGCACTCTTCGCATCCCACTTTTGCCGCTTCTCCTTTGGCACGTGCATGTGCGCCAAGCTGCCAAACGCGCGAAGATGACCTACGCTTGGCTTCTTGCCGAACCACGCCTCGTACGGCGTCATCTGCTCCAGCGCCTTAGTTGGAATGCGGTTCTTGATGTAGACCGCAGTGCTCACGGCTTCAGCCCAGAAGTCGTAGGTCAGCCGAGCCGCATGCAGCATGGAGGGCGCCGACTCCACAATGGTACGGTTGGCGCGTT
>SZWC01000975.1:210623-231925 GCA_023375785.1 Penium margaritaceum
ACAAGCAACCTGTAGGCCTGCCTGTCCTTCTTCTTCCACTCCTCATACGTCGCTGGTACAGCTGCAGAAGAACCCGCATCAGCTGCACCCTTTTGCGGCGTCTTCCCCGCCACCACCTGCGCTGCGGTGATGCCTTTTGCCTGTGGAACTGGAGCCGGCTCGTCTCCGCTCACCACCTCCCACAAGCCCCTCTCCTCGAAAAGGAGGCGGGTACGGATCTTCCAAAACGTGAAGTTGGCGCGTCCCTCCAGCCTCTCCAAAGGCTGGGCTGCTGTCACAACGCCAGCTGCTGCCATTTTGAGCCTTGGTGATGCTCAGCGCTGCCCTTGGATGGCGGCGCTACCCCTGCTTCTGCTGCTGCTTTTGCCAGAAATCTGTCTGACAGAAAATGGACTGTAGATGCCAGAAGACTGGTAATTTGGAAAAACTGAGCCAACCACTGGAAAATTCAGCTCAAAACCTTTCAGATGGACCCATAAAACAGGGTCATCAATAGGGGATTTTGAAAGATATGCCCTCTTGAAAACAGGGTATGTTTCTGCTCCTACTCTAACTCAGACCAACCAGTTTGTAAACGGCGTTTCTCCCAAAAGAATCAATGGAATGCAAATATTTTTGCACCAATGGAACGTTTAGGAAAAATACTACAATTCTCATGTGCCACTTTTTCAATTTGACAAAGAAACAAGAGAGTTATGGTCATCACAAGGCGATAGTCTTACTCATAGAGAAGAGTGTAGCCCTGGCCGACCACGTCTTGAGCATAACTCTCAATCCGACCGTTGGATCTTTGCAATATTGAGCTCGTTGGAAACCTTGTCTGTTTACCTTGAAGATCCAGTGGTTGATCGTCAAATTTGGTGAAGGTTTAACTTCAACCCGTCACTCTCAAAGTGACGGCCTGTGCTGGCTGGAAATGGCAGAACTTGGCTCTGATACCAAATGTTGGATCTTAAGGAGAGAGGGGGCCTTGGAGCAGCGAGCATGTGTGATTGGAAGGACATCACTTGTGCTGAAGAATGGTTGTTCAATCACTCAAAATGACTGAGTACATATAGAGCTAGAGCTTGGGCAAGTCAGTCCTCTCACAAGCCACACCACTTAGCCATGGAGGCTAAGGCTCACACACTAGAGTCCATAATCTCACACAAGGGAGGAAATCAGCCTAGCAATCAGGCTGACCACTCACACACGACCTAGAGAGGTAGAAAATGCTCTCATGGCACACTCCTAGTGGTCACATAACCCACAAACCCATGGAGAATCGCCATGTGTCCATGGCTAGCACACAAGGATCTCACCTCACCTAAAAAGCACGGAGAGGTACCTTTATCCTAGTCAGCACACTTTGACAAGGCAATCCTAAGACCAAGGACCTTTTTGGATATTTCTCCCATCAGGTCTTGACCCTGGACCTCTTGCCTTTTTTCTTTTCTCAGGCTAAGGCATGGAGCCATCGCCCATATTCACCCGGATATCGACGATTGATGACTCCGGAAACTATGAAAATTTATATCTCCCAATCCAACCGTTGGATCGGCCTCAAACTTGGACCGTAGACATTTTGCGACCTGATCTTTGCAATGGTGAATTTGGATTGAAGATCGGAGTAGGCATCTATTACTTTCCTGGAACTTGCTCCTGTGGACCTGAAACTGAGCCGGATGGCTCCTTTCCCAACACTTTTTGTGGCGAGTATGGCGTAGGATGTTGTGGCTTGATGCTTGCTACAACAAAGAAGGCCTTGGATTCCTTGCTCAGGTACTTTCCACCATAGTCACCGCGCAACGCCTTGATCTTCTTCCTGATCTGGTTCTCCACCATTTCCTTGAACTCCTTGAAGCTGTCAAAGTATTGGTCCTTCGAAGCAAGGGAGTACTTAGTACTAAAATGGCAATAATCATTGATGAAAGTAAGGAAGTACCTATAGTCTCCAAAGCTCTGAGTCAGCTTGGAGCCATACAAGTCTGTATGGACCAGCTCCAACAGCTCTTTTGCACGGCCTTCTACTCCAGAGACCACCTCACAACGATGCTTTCCCTCCCAACAGTGGATGCACAACTGCTGCTGGAACCCGGAGATGGTTGGCACATCGCGTAGCATTTGCTTTGTATGTAGCTCATGCAAAGTGTGCATGCTGATGTGGCTGTAGCGTGCATGCCTGATCTTGCCATGTATGGCCTATACCAATGCTGCAAGACTTTTTTCACAAGGAATCTTGGTCACCCCAATCAGTTTGTGTTGTGATAGGAGACATCTGGCTCCATTCTAGGTCCACAGGAGCAAGTTCCAAGAAAGTACCAGATGCCTACTCCAATTGTCAATCCGACTTCATCGTTGGAAATACCAAGTGGAAAATTGTCTACACTCCAAGTTTGAGGCCAATACAACAGTCAGATTGAGAGATATGCGTTTTCAAAGTTTCCAGGGTCGTGGACCGCTGATGTCTGGGTGACCATGGGCGATGCAACTATACCTAAGACTGAGAAAAGAAAACGGCAAGAGGTCCAAGGTTGAAACCTCAAAGGAGAAATATCCAAAAGGTCCTAGATTCTTGAGTTGCCTTGTCAGAGTGTGATGACTATGAAGAAGGTATCTCTCCTTACTTTTAACGTGAGGTGAGATCCTTGTGTGCTAGCCATGGACACATGGCAATTCTCCATGGAATTGTGGATTATATGACCACTAGGAGTGTGTCATGAGAGTATTTTCTAGCTCTCTAGGTCGTGTGTGAGGGATCACCAAGATTGCTAGGCTGATTTGCTCTCTTATGTGAGATTATGGACTCTAGTGTGTGAGCCTTAGCCTCCATGGCTAAGTGGTGTGGCTTGTGAGAGCACTAACTTTCCCTAGCTCTAGCTGTATATGTATTGCGTCATTTTGAGTGATTCAATAACCATGTTTAGGCACAACTCATAACCTTTCAGACCCACATGTTTGCTGCTCCAAGGCTCCCTCTCTCCTCTAGTTCCAACACTTTCAGCCAGCACATATATCACTTTTAGAGTGATACGTTAGGATGAAACCTCCATCAAATTTGACAATCGAGCACTGGATATTTATGTTCAAGAGACAAGTTTACCAACGAGTCCAAGATCTCAAAGATTTAATACTCGGATTGTGAGTTATGCCCAAAGCAAGGTCGGTCAGGGCTACACTCTTCTCTCTGAGTAAGAGTGTCTCCTTGTGATGACCATAACTCTCTCATTTCTTTGTCAAATTGAAAACATAGCACATGAGGATGGAATAATTTTTCCTAAGCTTTCCATTGATGTAAAAATATTTGCATTTCATAGGTATTTTTGAGAGAAACGCTCTTTACAAGCTCGCCGTTGTAAGCTGGAGAAGGAGCAATAGCATACCCTATTCTCAATGGGGCATATCTCTGAAAATACCCCGTTAATGAGCCTGTTTTCTGGGTCGATCTGAAAGGTTTTGAGCTGAATTGATCACTGGTGGACTCAGGTTTTCCAAATTCTTAGTCTTCTCGCATCTACAACTCGTTTCTGGCAGAAGCAGCAGCAGAAGCAGGGGTAGCACCGCCATCCAAGGGCAGCGCTGAGCATCATCAAGGCTAAAAATGGCAGCAGCTGGTGTTGTAACAGCAGCCCAGCCTTTGGAGAGGCTGGAGGGACGCGCCAACTTCACGTTTTGGAAGATCCACATCCGCCTCCTTTTGGAGGAGAGGGGCTTGTGGGAGGTGGTGAGCGGCGACGAGCCGGCTCCAGTTCCACAAGCAGAAGGCATCACCGCAGCGCAGGTGGTGGCGGGGAAGACGCCGCAAAAGGGTGCAGCTGATGCAGGTTCTTCTGCACTTGTACCAGCGGCGTATGAGGAGTGGAAGAAGAAGGACAGGCAGGCCTACAGGTTGCTTGTCAATACCATCTTCAACCTGCATCTTCAGTACGTGAGTGACAAGGCTACTGCAAAGGAGGGGTGGGACACGTTGTGCAAGAAGTATGAGAGCAAGGATCCTGCATTCCTCATGCTTTTGGAGGAAAAGATGATGGCGCTGAAAATGCAGGGTGGTGAAGGGATGGAGGCGTATCTGGACAGGGCAGAGGAGCTGGCGAAACAGTTGAGAGCGGCTGGCAATCCTATGGAAGAGACGCGCTTCATTCTCCTCTTGCTGAGGNATTTCTGGTAGAAGCAGCAGCAGAAGCAGGGGTAGCGCCGCCATCCAAGGGCAGCGCTGAGCATCACCAAGGCTCAAAATGGCAGCAGCTAGCGTTGTGACAGCAGCCCAGCCTTTGGAGAGGCTGGAGGGACGCGCCAACTTCACGTTTTGGAAGATCCGTACCCGCCTCCTTTTGGAGGAGAGGGGCTTGTGGGAGGTGGTGAGCGGCGACGAGCCGGCTCCAGTTCCACAGGCAAAAGGCATCACCGCAGCGCAGGTGGTGGCGGGGAAGACGCCGCAAAAAGGTGCAGCTAATGCACGTTCTTCTGCACTTGTACCAGCGGCGTATGAGGAGTGGAAGAAGAAGGACATGCAGGCCTACAGGTTGCTTGTTAACACCATCTCCAACCTGCATCTTCAGTACGTGAGTGACAAGGCTACTGCAAAGGAGGGGTGGGACACGTTGTGCAAGAAGTATGAGAGCAAGGATCCTGCATTCCTCATGCTTTTGGAGGAAAAGATGATGGCGCTGAAAATGCAGGGTGGTGAAGGGATGGAGGCGTATCTGGACAGGGCAGAGGAGCTGGCGAAACAGTTGAGAGCGGCTGGCAATCCTATGGAAGAGACGCGCTTCATTCTCCTCTTGCTGAGGAGACTCCCAACCAGCTACGACACGGTGCCAGAGACGTTGGAGTGCCAGCCGACTCTCGACCTCGACTTCATCTGCACGCACTTGGTGCAGGTAGAACTGCGTCACAATATAGCAAAGCGCAATGGCGGCAGCAGCAGCAGTGAAGCAGCTTTCATGGCCATGGGCTTACGCAACAAGCAGCAGCAGCAGTCCGGGCAGCAGAGAGGCAAGAAGAAGGGCAAGTGCCACTATTGCCAGAAAGAGGGGCACTACAAGAAAGAGTGCTTCAAGTTTAAGAGGGACCAGAAGGAGCAGCAGCAGCAGCAACAAAAGCAGCAATCTCCACAGCAACAGCAGCAGCAGTCACAGCAACGGCAGCAGCAGCAGCAGCAGCAGAACCAGACTAGCCTGCGCCATTTTGGCAACATGAATGTCGCCAAGGAGGTGCGCGATCGCTTCTTCATGGCGAAGTCTGACATGTCGCAGAAGGAAAAGGCGGATCTGGCGTGGTACAAGGACTCGGGCTGTACCAAGAGTCTAATGCACCACAAGGAATGGTTCACACAGCTGCTCTCCATTCCTCTTCGGCCGATTGCTTTGGGTGATGATCGGGTGGAGTATGCTGAGGGGACTGGGATTGTGGAGATGTGGTTGGAGACCCCGCGTGGCATTGAAGTGGGAGTTTTCCATGGCGTGCTGTATGTGCCTGATGCTGCGTTCAACCTTCTCTCAGTGTCCTCTCTCACCAACAGAGGACTGCGCGTTGTCTTCGATGATGACTATGGCTACATCCTCAACAAGGAAATAGGAGAGGAGTTGGCCAAGTCGGTGAAGGAGGGTGACATGTACCGCCTGCTGGGGGCGACCAAGATCCCGCGTGAGCAGAGTCTTGCAGCAGTGGTGCAGGCGACAGATGGCGAGATCTGGCATGCGCGCTACGGCCACATCGGCATGCGCGCNGCTGAGGGGATTGGGATTGTGGAGATGTGGTTGGAGACCCCGCGTGGCATTGAAGTGGGAGTTTTCCATGGCGTGCTGTATGTGCCTGATGCTGCGTTCAACCTTCTCTCAGTGTCCTCTCTCACCAACACAGGACTGCGCGTTGTCTTCGATGATGACTATGGCTACATCCTCAACAAGGAAACAGGAGAGGAGTTGGCCAAGTCGGTGAAGGAGGGTGACATGTACCGCCTGCTGGGGGCGACCAAGATCCCGCGTGAGCAGAGTCTTGCAGCAGTGGTGCAGGCGACAGATGGCGAGATCTGGCATGCGCATTACGGCCACATCGGCATGCACGCCTTGCAGCAGCTTCAAGCAAAGCAGATGGTGCGTGACCTGCCTACCATCTCTAACTTTGAGCAGCAGTTATGTATCGGCTGTTTGGAGGGGAAGCAGCATCGCGAGGCGTTCTCTGGAGCAGGGGAGCATGCAAAAGAGGTGTTGGAGCTGGTCCACACGGACTTGTGCGGACCGATGCAGACCCAGAGCTTTGGAGGCTCTAGGTATTTTCTCACCTTCATTGATGATTTCAGCCGTTACACTGCTGCGTACTTCCTTTCCTCCAAGGACCAGTGCTTTGACAGGTTCAAGGAGTTCAAGGCCATGGTGGAGAACCAGACTGGCAAGAAGATCAAGGCGCTGCGCAGCGATCGTGGTGGAGAATACCTAAGCAAGGAGTTCCAGGACTACCTCGCAGCAGCTGGCATCAAGGCGCAGCGTACCGCGCCGTACTCGCCGCAGCAGGACGGTGTAGCACAATGCGCCAACCGTACCAATGTGGAGTCGGCGCGCTCCATGCTGCACGCGGCTCGGCTGTCCTACGACTTCTGGGCTGAAGCCGTGAGCACTGCGGTCTACATCAAGAACCGCAGTCCAACTAAGGCGCTGGAGCAGATGACGCCGTACGAGGCGTGGTTCGGCAAGAAGCCGAGCGTAGGTCATCTTCGCGCGTTTGGCAGCTTGGTGCACATGCACGTGCCAAAGGAGAAGCGGCAAAAGTGGGATGCGAAGAGTGCACAGATGCTGATGATTGGCTACGACGTGGCAAGCAAGGCGTATCACCTCTACAAGAGGGATACAGACCACGTCATCATCTCCAGGGATGTCGTCTTCAACGAGAGTAACGTCATCGGCACCAACATCGTGTGTGAAGAGGCAGCAGAACCAGCAGCTGACGAGACAGTGGGAGTAGAAATTCTTCCTGACCCAGTTTCTCCCGATCCTTCCTCCACTGTTGCCTGGACCATCTTAAAAACCACAAAAAAAAAAATTCCTCCACTGTGAAAGTGGGAGAATCACTCTACTCTCCCATGTCTGATGTTGCAGATACAGCAGCCTCATCGGCAGAAGTAGAGGAGGGAGATGTAGCACCACCAGCAGCAGTAGTTGTGCCAGCAGCACCGCGCCAGCCGCCCGCTAATGCTCCAGCACCAGGTCGCAGGTACCCTCTTAGGGTGCGTTACAAGCTGGTGAGCGCGGCCATTTCTGGATGCTGCAGAAACCAGAACAGATGAACGTCGCAGTTGCAGCAGATTCAGATGAGCCAACATCATACAAGGAGGCCATGGCTGCACCAGATGCAGCAGATTGGGTGCAAGCAGTGCAGCAGGAGATACAGTCACAGCTGGACAACGGCACGTGGGAGCTGACTGAGCGTCCACCAGGACGTAAGGTGATCAAGTGCAAGTGGGTGTTCAAGAAGAAGCGGGGAGCAGATGGTAATCTGGAAAAGTACAAGGCGAGGCTGGTCGCCAAGGGCTACTCGCAGCAGGAGGGCATCAACTACACATAAACTTTTGCCCCTGTACCAAAGTTTGCCTCTGTGCGCACGCTCCTCTCTTATGCAGCAGCTGAAGACTTCGAGGTTCACCACATGGATGTCAAGACGGCATTCTTGAATGGTGACTTGGAGGAGGAGATCTACATGGAGCAGCCAGAGGGGTTCGTCATGGATGGCCAGGAGCACCTGGTCTGCAAGCTGCAGAAGTCGCTGTACGGCCTCAAGCAAGCGTCGCGTGCTTGGAACTAGAAGTTGGATGCGGCATTGTAGTGCATGGGGTTTGAGCGCAGCGAGTGTGACTACAGCGTGTATTGCTGACAGCATGAGCATGAGATCCTCATCATCATTGTCTATGTGGATGACATGCTCCTCCTTTCCAACAGCATGTCTGCACTGCAGGAGTTCAAGAAGCCATGCAGGAGCGCTTCCAGATGTCTGATCTCGGGGAGGCATCATACTTCCTCGGTATCCAGATCACGCGTGACCGCAAGACACGCTCTCTCTCACTGCAGCAGAGCCACTACATTAAGGATGTTTTGCAGCGGTTTGGCATGGCAGAGGCAAAACCCATCGGCACGCCGCTGGAGACGCGGCAGTACCTCGTGAGCTTCAATGGAGAAGCAAATACAGCTGAGCGGCAGAAGTACCAGAGCGCCGTCGACAGTCTCATGTATCTGATGGTGGCAACCAGGCCGGACCTCGCACAGGCTGTGAGCGCTGTGAGCCAGCACATAGCTAATCCCGGACCGGAGTACTAGAAGGCAGTGAAGCGGATCTTCCGCTACCTTGCTGGAACCATCAACATCGGCATCACCTACAACGGCAATGACAACAGCATCATCGGCTACATAGACGCAGATTGGGCTTCAAACCCTGAGGACCGTAAGTCCATCTCTGGACATGTGTTCCTCATGATTGGTGGAGCCATCAGCTGGTGCAGCAAGCGGCATGTGGTTGTGGCCACCTCGAGTACAGAAGCTGAGTACGTATCTCTCAGCTTTGGAGCCAAGGAAGCAGTTTGGCTCCAACGTCTCATGGCAGAGATGAGTGGGAGTGCAGCAGTTCCAGTTCCTGTGCGCGTCGACAACCAGAGCGCAATTGCACTCGCCAAGAATCCTGAGCACCATGCACGCACCAAGCACATTGATATCGCATATCATTTCATCAGGCACATGGTGCAGGAGGGTGCTATCAAGCTGGAGTTTACTCCAACCAGCAAGCAGGTCGCTGATTTCTGCACCAAGCCAGTGACCCGTGAGAAGCAGCAGTTCTGCATGAAGGCATGTGGACTCAGCCCACTCTGACTGCGGCAAAGTGGGAGATTGTTGGGAAAGGAGTCATCTGGCTCAGTTTCAGGACCACAGGAGTAAATTCCAGGAAAGTACCAAATTCTTGCTCTGATCGCCAATCCGACGGATTGGGAGATATGAATTTTCGAAGTTTCGAGGGACATGGACCGTCGATGTCTGGGTGGGCATGGGTGATGGCTCCATGCCTTAGCCTAAGAAAAAGAAAAAGGCAAGAGGTCCAGGGTCAAGACTTGATGGGAGAAATATCCAAAAAGGTCCTTGGTCGTAAGATTGCCTTGTCAGAGTGTGCTGACTAGGATAAAGGTACCTCTCCTTACGTTTTAGGTGAGGTGAGATCCTTGTGTGCTAGCCATGGACACATGGCGATTCTCCATGGGTTTGTGGGTTATGTGACCACTAGGAGTGTGCCATGAGAGCATTTTCTAGCTCACTAGGTCGTGTGTGAGTGGTCAGCCTGATTGCTAGGCTGATTTCCTCCCTTGTGTGAGATTATGGACTCTAGTGTGTGAGCCTTAGCCTCCATGGCTAAGTGGTGTGGCTTGTGAGAGGGCTGACTTGCCCAAGCTCTAGCTCTATATGTACTCCATCATTTTGAGTGATTGAACAACCATTCCTCAGCACAAGTGATGCCCTCCCAATCACACATGCTCGCTGCTCCAAGGCTCCCTCTCTCCTCAAGATCCAACAGCCTTTACCTTCTTGCTTGTCTGCCAGTCTACCATGGCGAGAAACTCTTCCAGCTTCTCCTTGACCTCTCCTTTTGTCTTGAAGAAGTGCATGGACATCTTGCGACTTTGATCATTAATCAAGGTCAAGAAGTACCTGCTGCCAATGTTTGAGGGAGTGGAGAATGGTCTGCACACTTTCGAGTGAATGAGGCCCAAGATTGCTTTTGCACGTTGTCCATTTCGTTGAAAGGGCTTTCTCTTTGCCTTGCCTTGGAGGCATGGGTCACACAGCTAGTTGCAATTTCCCTCATCCTTGGCCTTGCATCCCTCCATCCAATTTACCACTTCATGTTGCTTCATAGTTTGTAGTATATTCTCGCCCACATGGCCAACTGCCTGTGCCATACCTCAGCATCTGTGTCTTTGGTGGAGTTGACCACCATGGTAATGGCGTGTGGTGCAATATCAGGCTTTTGGGGACTTGGACTCTTTAACTGCTGCATATCCCTCCATTGTACTCTGAAGGGGCTTAGTTTGCAGCACATAGAGCCCTCTTAGGACAAGAGTTGATGGACAAGACTCTCCTTGGGATAGGAGATTTTGATATCCTTGTTCTTGACTTTCACGACCTCCTCCTCAGTGAAGACAACCGTCGTGTTGTGGTCCGTGATTTTGGATCCTAAGAAAAGGTTTGTCACAAAACACAGCATGAAGACGACGTTCTCCAACTTCAAGTCTTTTTCGTCATCGTTCACATTGATACTGATCAACTTATCTCCCTCGCCTTACGCATGGACAAGGCTGCAATTGGCACACCTGAAGCGACGTTCACCGTCCCTAATGGAGATGAACCCATTATCTTCCCTTGAAGAGTGGTGATTTGTGCCAAAGTCGAGCCCATAGGCTCCACGCTTGAGTTGTGCCACTCCCTTGGTTACTGGCACGCTCTCAGCCATCATGTTTGTCAATTCATTCTTACCCTTTCCTCTACCCTTGTTTCTACCACCATGATCTCCGTCTTCCTTCTTGGGAGTCGTGCACTCTCGTGCCCAATGCCCAGGCTTGCCACAGTTATGACACTTCCCAAGCCGCTTTGAACCCTTTCCACCACCACCATTGCCTCTTCTTCCAACGTCACTGCTTCCGCTGTCGCTCTGACCCAAAGAGGAGTTGTTGCCACAACCACCGTACTGTGCACCATAGGCTTCATTACCGGTACGACGCATGACCTCGTTGCGTATGTACTCGGATTCTGCCTCAAACGTCAAATCCTCCTCTTTTCAAGCGCCAAAGACGGTTGATAGTGGATCCTAGATTTCACATAGCACCATGAGGATGATCATGGCCTGCATTTTGGTATCGATTTCCCAGTTAATTTGGGTCTCTTTCTGCACTTGTCCTTCAAACTGCAATAGGAACTTCAGAATTGACTCTCCATTGCTCACTCTCGTTGACATCAGCTTTTGAAGAATAAAGAGGCAATTTATAAGAGCCGTTCATTGGTGTACACGTGTAAGCTTCTCGTAAACCTTTTATGCATGTGTGATACCTTGGAGGTGGACATGCTATTGTTGGGAAAGGAGCCATCCGGCTCAGTTTAAGGTCCACAAGAGCAAGTTCCAGGAAACTACCAGATGTCTGCTCCGATCCACGATCCGAATTCACCATTGGAAAGATCAGGTGGCAAAATGTCTACGGTCCAAGTTTGAGACCATCCAACGGTCGGATTGGGTGATATGAATTTTCGAAGTATTTGGGGTCATCGACCGCCGATATCCGGGTGACCATAGGCGATGGCTCCATACCTTAGCCAAAAAAATAAAAAGGCAAGAGGTCCAAGGTCAAGACCTGATGGGAGAAACATCCAAAATGATCCTTGGTTTTAGGATTGCCTTGTCAGAGTGTGATGACTAGGATAAAGGTACCTTTCCTTCCTTTTTAGGTAAGGTGAGATCCTTGTGTGCTAGCCATGGATACATGGCAATTCTCGATAGGATTGTGGGCTATGTGACCACTAGGAGTGTGTCATGAGAGCATTTTCTAGCTCTCTAGGTCGTGTGGGAGTGGTCAGCCTCATTGCTAGGTTGATTTCCCCCATTGTGTGAGATTATGGACTCTAGTGTGTGAGCCTTAGTCTCCATGGCTAAGTGGTGTGGCTTGTGAGAGAGCTGACTTGCCCAAGCTCTAGCTCTATATGTACTCCATCATTATGAGTGATTTAACATCCATTCTTCAGCACAAGTGATGTCCTTCCAATCACACATGCTCACTGCTCCAAGTCTCCCTCTCTCCTCCAGTTCCAACATTTGGTATCAGAGCCAAGTTCTGCCACTTTCATCCAGCAGAGGCCGTGACGGGTTGGGATTAATACTTCACCAGATTTGACAATCAACCACAGGATCTTCAAGTTCAAGAGACAAGCGTTCCAACGAGTAAAGATCGCAAAGATCCAACTGTCGGATTGAGAGTTATGCTTAAAACAAGGTCGGCCAGAGTTACACCCTTCTCTATAACTAAGATTGTCGCCTTTTGATGACCATAACTCTCTTGTTTCTTTGTCAAATTTGAAAAGTGGCACATACGAATTGTGTATTTTTCCCAAGTTTTCCATTGGTGCAAAAGTATTTGCATTCCATTGATTCGTTTGGGAGAAACGTCGTTTACAAGCTGGCTGGTCTGAGTTGGAGTCGGAGAAGAAGCATACCATGTTTTCAAGAAGGCATATCTTTTGAAATCCCTTGTTAATGACCCTGTTTCATGGGTCGATCTGAAAGGTTTTGAGCTGCATTTTCTAGTAAAGGGCTCCGTTTTTCAACATTCCCAGTCTCCTGGCATCTACACTCCATTTTCTGTCAGACAGATTTTTGGCAGAAGCAGCAGCAGAAGTAGGGGTAGCGCCGCCATCCAAGGGCAGCGCTGAGCATCACCAAGGCTAAAAATGGCAGTAGCTGGCGTAATGACAGCAGTCCAGCCTTTAGAGAGGCTAGAGGGACGCACAAACTTCACGTTTTGGAAGATCCGTACCCGTCTCCTTTTGGAGGCGAGGGGCTTGTGGGAGGTGGTGAGCGGTGACGAGCCGGCTCCAGTTCCACATGCAAAAGGCATCACCGCAGTGCAGGTGGTGGCAGGGAAGACTCCGCAAAAGGGTGCATCTGATGCTGGTTCTTCTGCAGCTGTACGAGTGGTGTATGAGGAGTGGAAGAAGAAGGAAAGGCAAGCCTACACGTTGCTTGTCAACACCATTTCCAACGCGTATCTTTAGTATGTGAGTGACAAGGCTACTGCAAAGGAGGGGTGGGACACGTTGTCCAAGAAGTATGAGAGCAAGGATGCTGCATTCCTCATGCTTTTGGAGGAAAAGATGATGGCGCTGAAAATGCAGGGTGGTTAAGGGATGGAGGCGTACCTGGACAGGGCAAAGGAGTTGGCAAAGCAGCTGAGAGCAGTCTGCAACCCTGTGGAAGAGACGCGCTTCATCCTCCTCTTGCTGAGGGGACTCCTAACGAGCTACGACAAGGTGGGAGAGACGCTGGAGTGCCAGCCAACTCTCGATCTCAACTTCATCTGCACACACCTGGTGCAGGTGGAATTGCGTTGCAATGCTGTAAAACGTAATGACGACGGCAGTAGTGAAGCAGCTTTTGTGGCCACGAGCTCACACAACCAGCAGCAGCAGTAGTCAGGATAGCAGAAGGGCAGAAAGAAAGGCAAATTGCACCACTACGAGAAAGAGGGACACTACAAAAAGGAATGTTTCAAGCTAAAGAGGGACCAGAAGGAGCAGCAGCAATAGTAGTCATCGTAGCAGCAGCAGCAAAAGTAGCAGCAATTGCAGCAGTAGTCACAGTAGCGTCAGCAGCAGCAGCAGCAACAGCAAAACCAGGCTGGTGTGCGCCACTTTGGCAACATGAATGTGGTCAAGGAGGTGCGCGACCGTCTCTTCATGGCGAACTTTGACTTGTCACAGGTGGAGAAGGTGGATCTCGCATGGTACAAGGACTCAAGATGTACCAAGAGCCTCACACCTCACAAGGAGTGGTTTATACAGCGGCTGTCCATCCCTCCCCGTCCTATCGCTATGGGTGATGATCGGGTGGTGTATGCTGAGGGGATTGGGATTGTGGAGATGTGGTTGGAGACCCCACGTATTGAAGTGGGAGTGTTCCATTGCGTGCTGTATATACCTGATGTTGCATTCAACCTCCTCTCAATCTCCTCTCTTACAAACACAGGACTACGCGTTGTCTTCGATGATGACTATGGCTACATCCTCAACAAGGATACAGGAGAGGAGTTGGCCAAGTCGGTGAAGGAGGGCGACATGTACCGACTTCTGGGGGCGATCAAGATCCCGCGTGAGCAGAGTCTTGCAGCAGTGGTGTAGGCGACAGATGGCGAGATCTGGCATGCACGCTACTGCCACATCGGCATGCACGCCTTGCGACAGCTTCAAGTAAAGCAGATGGTGCGTGACCTGCCTACCATCTCTAACTTTGAGCAGCAGTTGTGCATCGGCTATTTGGAGGGGAAGCAGCACCAGGAGGCGTTCTATGGAGCAGGGCAGCATGCAAAGGAGGTGTTGGACGTAGTCCACTCGGACTTGTGCGGACCGATGCAGACCCAGAGCTTTGGAGGATCTAGATATGTCGTGACCTTCATTGATGATTTCAGCCGTTACACTGCTGTGTACTTCCTTCCTTCCAAGGACCAGTGCTTTGACAGGTTCAAGGAGTTCAAGGCCATGGTGGAGAACCAGACTGGCAAGAAGATCACGGCGCTGTGCAACGATCGCGTTGGAGAGTACCTGAGCAAGGAGTTCCAAGACTACCTCACAGCAGCTGGCATCAAGGCGCAGTGTACCACGCCGTACTCGCCGCAGCAGAACAGTGTAGCAAAATACGCCAATTGTACCATTGTGGAGTCGGCGCGCTTCATGCTGCACGCGGCTCGGCTGACCTATGACTTTTGGGCCGAAGCCGTGAGCACTGCGTTCTACATCAAGAACCGTAGTCCAACTAAGTTCCAACTAAGGCGTTGGAGCAAATGACGCCGTACAAGGCGTGGTTTGGCAAGAAACTGAGCGTGGGTCATCTCCGAGCATTTGGCAGCCTGGCACACATGCACCTGCCCAAGGAGAAGCGGCAGAAATCGGACGCAAAAGTGCGCAGATGCTGATGATTGCCTACGACGTGGCAAGCAAGGCCTATCGCCTCTACGAGAGGGATACAGGCCACGTCATCATCTCTAGGGATGTCGTCTTTTACGAAAGCAACGTCATGGGTACCAACATTGTCTGTGAAGAGGGAATAGAACCAGTAGCTGACGAGATAATAGGAGCAGAAATCCTTCCTGACCCAGTCTCTCCCGATCCTTCCTCTACAATGACAATGGGAGAATCACTCTTCTCTCCCATGTGTGATGCAAGAGATACAGCAGCCTCATTGGCAGAAGCAGAGAAGGGAGATGTAGTACCACCAACAGCAGTAGTTGTGCCAGCAGCACCGCGCCAGCCGCCCGCTAACGCTCCAATACCAAGTCGAAGATACCCTCTAAGGGTGCATTACAAGCATGGTGAGCGCAGCCATTTCTGGATGCTGCAGAAACCAGAAAAGATGAACGTTGCAGTTGCAGCAGATTGAGATGAGCCAACGTCATACAAGGAGGCCATGGTTGCACCAGATGCAGCAGATTGGGCGCAAGCCGTACAACAGGAGATACAATCGCAGCAGGACAACGGCACATGGGAGCTGACTAAGCGTCCACCTGTACGTAAGGTGATCAAGTGCAAGTGGGTGTTCAAAAAGAAGCGAGGAGGAGATGGTAACCTGGAAAAGTACAAAGCGAGGCTGGTCACCAAGGGCTACTCGCAGCAGGAGGGCATCGACTACACAGAAACGTTTGCCCCAGTTGCAAAGTTTGCCTCTGTGCACACGCTCCTCTCCTATGTAGCAGGTGAGGACTTCAACGTTCACCACATGGATGTCAATACGGCATTCTTGAATAGTGACTTGGAGGAGGACATCTACATGGAGCAGCCGGAGGAGTTCGTCATGGATGGCCAGGAGCAACTGGTTTGCAAGCTGCAGAAGTCGCTGTATGCCCTTAAGCAAGCGTTTTGTGCTTGGAACGAGAAGTTGGATGCGGCGTTGGAGTGCATGGGGTTTGAGCGCAGCGAGTGTGACTACAGCGTGTATCGGTGGCAGCATGAGCATGAGATCCTCATCATCATTGTCTATATGGATGACATGCTCCTCCTTTCCAACAGCATGTCTGCACTACACGAGTTCAAGGAAGCCATACAAGAGCGCTTCCAGATATCTGATCTCGGGGAGGCGTGATACTTCTTCGGCATCCAGATCATGCGTGTCTGCAAATCACGCTCTCTTTTGCTACAGCAGAGTCGCTACATCAAGGACGTCCTATAGCGATTCGGTATGACAAAGGCCAAACTCATCCGCACGCCGCTAGAGATGCGGCAGTACCTCATGAGCTTCAGTGGAGAAGCAGATGCACCTGAACAGCAGAAGTACCAGAGCACCGTTGGCAGCCTCATGTACCTGATGGTGGCAACAAGGCTGGACCTTGTACAGACTATTAGCGCTGTGAGCTAGCACATGGAAAATCTCGAACCTGAGCACCAGAAGGCACTGAAGCAGATCTTCCGCTACCTTGCTGGAACCATCAAGATCGGCATCACCTACAACGGCAATGACAACAGCATTATTGGTTATACAGACGCAGATTGGGCTTCAAACCCTGAGGACCGTAAGTCCATCTCTGGACATGTGTTCCTCATGAATAGTGGGGCAATCAGCTGGTGCAACAAGCGGCAGGAGGTAGTGGCCACCTCAAGCACGGAAGCTGAGTAGGTCTCTCTTAGCTTTGGAGCCAAGGAAGCAGTTTGGCTTCAACGTCTCATGGCAGAAATGAGTGGGAGTGCAACAATTCTAGTTCCTGTGCGCGTCGACAACCAGAGCGCAATCGCACTCGCCAAGAATCCTGAGTACCATGCACGCACCAAGCACATTGACATCGCATATCATTTTATCAGGCATATGGTACAGAAGGATGCTATCAAGTTGGAGTTTACTCCAACCAGCAAGCAGGTCGCTGATTTTTGCACCAAGCCAGTGACTCGTGAGAAGCAGCAATTTTGCATGAAGGCATGTGGACTCAGCCCACTCTAACTGCGGCAAAGTGGGAGATTGTTGGGAAAGGAGCCATTTGCTCAATTTCAGGTCCACAAGAGAAAGATCAGGTGCCTCCACGAAACTACCAGATGCCTGCTCCGATCATCTATCCCACTTCTTCATTGGAAAGATCAGGTGGCAAAATGTCTACGGTCCAAGTTTGTGGCCGTTCCAACGGTCGGATTGGGAGATATGAATTTTTGGAGTATTCGGGGTCATCGACTGCCGATATCCGGGTGACCATGGGCGATGGCTCCATGCCTTAGCCTGAGAAAAGAAAAAGGCAAGAGGTCCAAGGTCAAGACCTGATGGGAGAAACATCCAAAAAGGTCTTTGGTTTTAAGATTGCCTTGTCAGAGTGTGCTGATTAGGATAAAGGTACATTTCCTTACTTTTTAGGTGAGGTGAGATCCTTGGGTTCTAGCCATGGACACATGGCAATTCTTCATAGGATTGTGGGTTATGTGACCACTAAGAGTGTGCCACGAGAGCATTTTCTAGCTCTCTAGGTTGTGTGTAAGTGGTCAGCCTAATTGTTAGGCTGATTTCCTCCCTTGTGTGAGATTATGGACTCTCGTGTGTGAGCCTCAGTCTCCATGGCTAAGTGGTGTGGCTTGTGAGAGGGCTGACTTGCCCAAGCTCTAGCTCTATATGTACTCCATCATTTTGAGTGATTGAACAACCATTCTTCAGCACAAGTGATGCCCTTCCAATCATACATGCTTGCTGCTCCAAGGCTCCCTCTCTCTTCCAGATCCAACAGCTATGACTCATGCACTGATGTCACAAGAATCGCAAGCGTCATGTCATTATTGACATTCCACGCTTCATATCCAGCATCTTTTTTTGGAGGTTCAACCTCGTTCTCCAATGAACATCTTCAGGTAGCCACACACCCTCATCACAATCTCAAATTACCATTTCCTCAAGTGAAAACCTATCCCTCTGAACATTGACATCCCACCGTTGACCAATTAAACAGAGAGCAATACGGGTATCTTCATACTGCTTATCTGCTTCTCTACTTCTCTACTTCATTGAGGCCAATGTAGGATTATGTAGGCTTTTGTGTACTACTGGGTTAGAAGGTGCAGATCCGTTGCTTATCCCTTAGCTGTTGATCACCTGTAAACAGAGAAGAACGCAGACTACTAAATCCAGTGTCATGCCTCAAAGGGTAGACCTTATCCTTGGCCCCTGTTCGCTAAGTGCCAGCACCTGCCGTTGGAGCTGAAGGAGCAGAAGGAGGAGACGGAGCTGATGGAGCTGATGCGCTATGCAAGAGAGAGAGGGTGAGAGGGTGTGTAGAAGCGAGTCCTACAGCTTGTGAGTGTGGGCCCATAAGCCTTTTTTCAACCTACCACAGGCGACGGTCTAGAAAACCGGTTACGATATAATAGTTCATGTCGACCGCTCTTGATATTACAACCAAGAGGTGATATTACCATCAAAGCCAAGGTTTCATAGTGAGCAGTTCAGAGGAATCACTTCCTTGCATTGTGTCCTTAGCACCTGGTCACTTTTGCGCAAGGAGCGAACTCTTAGGGCTTGACCAACCAATGCTTCTTTCGTATTTGCCTCTTGTGGACAACTCTGTTAGGATCTCAAAGGTAATAACTGTTCTCAATGACAGGCAATTCACAAGTTCTTATATTCTTTGAGCTCGCCTGCTGCTTAGGTGCACACTGGCTCCATGGATGAGCCACTTTATGGGTAATGTGGATTATATGATCCTCCTTGCCTACATGGCACTCCTTGTGACTGCTAGCTGGCGCCAATCACCGGGAAGGACCTTGGAATGTTCAAAGATATCTCTTAGATACTTCCTCTTCCCCTTTTAGTCATAACAAAAATTAATCACTGGGCTTGGATTTGACCCAGTAACCTCTCGCTCCATAGACTAACTCAGGAACGTCTACGCCACACAGAGCTGTCCTTGGCATTGTTTGCTGGCTATAGTAGCTAGTTTAGACCAAGGGGACTTGCTCCAAATGACCAGTCAATGCCCTGTCTATCTAGACAAGACTTAGACGACTTACTGCAAGGGAGAACTGCATGCCTTGTCTTTCTTGTACTTGTCCAAATAGCAGCTATGGACAAGGAGCATATCAGATCAACAGTAAGAGACATCTTACTTCCATCACCTATTCTTTGTATAGCCTCTCATATAGGAAAGTAGCCTTGATGTCCATCTGGTGGACATCAAGATCTTTGCAACAACGATGCCTAACATGGATCTGATGGAGGCAAAGATGAGACAACGCGTTAAGGTCTCCTCGTAATCTCAGCCTACACGCTGCGAGTATTCCTTTGCCACAACACTTGCCTTGTACGTATCATTAGTACCAACCTACTTGAACGTTTTTCATAACATCTACTTTTATCCTTCCACGTACACGTTTGGGGGGTTGTCCACCAAATGCCATGTTCTGTTCTCTTCAATGGATGAAAGTTTGCTATCCACTACCTCCTTTCACTTGGCCGCATCTCCCATGATCATGTTGGATCTGGAGGAGAGAGGGAGCCTTGGAGCAGCGAGCATGTGGGACTGAAAGGCCATCACTTGTGCTGAAGAATGGTTGTTCAATCACTCAAAATGATGGAGTACATAAAGAGCTAGAGCTTGGGCAAGTCAGCCCTCTCATAAGCCCTGAGAAAAGAAAAAAGGCAAGAGGTCCACGGTCAAGACCTGATGGGAGAAATATCCAAAAAGGTCCTTGGTCTTAGGATTGCCTTGTCAGAGTGTACTGACTAGGATAAAGGTACCTCTCCTTACTTTTTAGGTGAGGTGAGATCCTTGTGTGCTAGCCATGGACACATGGCGATTCTCCATGGGTTTGTGGGTTATGTGACCACTAGGAGTGTGCCATGAGAGCATTCTCTAGCTGTCTAGGTCGTGTGAGAATCGTCAGCCTGATTGCTAGGCTGATTTCCTCCCTTGTGTGAGATTATGGACTCTAGTGTGTGAGCCTTAACCTCCATGGCTAAGTGGTGTGGCTTGTGAGAGGGCTGAATTGCCCAAGCTCTAGCTCTATATGTACTCCATCATTTTGAGTGATTGAACAACCATTCTTCAGCACAAGTGATGCCCTTCCAATCACACATGCTCGTTGTTTTAAGGCTCCTTCTCTCCTCAAGTTCCAACATTTGGTATCAGAGCCAAGTTCTGCCACTTTCAGCCAGCACAGGCCGTCACTTTGAGAGTGACGGATTGGCGTCAAACCTTCACCATATTTGACAATCGACCACTGGATCTTCAAGTTCAAGAGACAAGCTTTCTAACGAGCCCAAGATCGCAAAGATCCGACGGTCGGATTGAGAGTTATGCTCAAAACGAGGTCGGCCAGGGCTACACTCTTCTCCATGAGTAAGACTGTCGCCTTGTAATGACCATAACTCTCTCGTTTCTTTGTCAAGTTTAAAAAGTGGCACATGCGAATTGTAGTATTTTTTCTAAGCTTTCCATTGGTGCAAACATATTTGCAATCCATCGATTCGTTTGGGAGAAACGTCGTTTACAAGCTGGCTGGTCTGAGTTGGAGTAGGAGCAGAAGCATACCCTGTTTTCAAGAGGGCATATCTTTTAGAATCCCCTGTTGATGACCCTGTTTTATGGGTCGATCTGAAAGGTTTTGAGCTGAATTTTCCAGTGGTGGCTCAGTTTTTCAAAATTCCCAGTCTGCTGGCATCTACAGTCCATTTTCTGTCAGACAGATTTCTGGCAGAAGCAGCAGCAGAAGCAAGGGTAGCGCCGCCATCCAAGGGCAGCGCTGAGCATCANCAACCAGCTACGACACGGTGCGAGAGACGTTGGAGTGCCAGCCGACTCTCGACCTCGACTTCATCTGCACGCACTTGGTGCAGGTGGAACTGCGTCGCAATGCAGCAAAGCACAATGGCGGCAGCAGCAGCAGTGAAGCAGCTTTCATGGCCATGGGCTCACGCAACCAGCAGCAGCAGCAGTGCGGGCAGCAGAGAGGCAAGAAGAAGGGCAAGTGCCACTATTGCCAGAAAGAGGGGCACTACAAGAAAGAGTGCTTCAAGTTCAAGAGGGACCAGAAGGAGCAGCAACAGCAGCAGCAACAAAAGCAGCAATCTCCACAGCAACAGCAGCAGCAGTCACAGCAACGCCAGCAGCAGCAGCAGCAGTAGCAGAACCAGACTGGCGTGCGCCATTTTGGCAACATGAACGTTGCCAGAGAGGTGCGCGAGCCCCTCTTCATGGCGAAATCTGACATGTCACAGAAGGAAAAGGCGGATCTGGCATGGTAGAAGGACTCAGGGTGTACCAAGAGTCTGACGCACCACAAGGAGTGGTTCACGCAGCTGCTCTCCATTCCCCCTCGTCCAATTGCTTTGGGTGATGATCGGGTGGTGTATGCTGAGGGGATTGGGATTGTGGAGATGTGGTTGGAGACCCCGCGTGGCATTGAAGTGGGAGTTTTCCATGGCGTGCTGTATGTGCCTGATGCTGCGTTCAACCTTCTCTCAGTGTCCTCTCTCACCATCACAGGACTGCGCGTTGTCTTCGATGATGACTATGGCTACATCCTCAACAAGGAAACAGGAGAGGAGTTGGCCAAGTCGGTGAAGGAGGGCGACATGTA
>SZWC01000975.1:252912-264105 GCA_023375785.1 Penium margaritaceum
AAGGTTTTACCCCAACCCGTCACTCTCAAAGTGACGGCCTGTGCTGGTTGAAAGTGGCAGAACTTGGCTCTGATACCAAATGTTGGAACTTGAGGAGAGAGGGAGCCTTGGAGCAGCGAGCATGTGTGATTGGAAGGGCATCACTTGTGCTGAAGAATGGTTGTTCAATCACTCAAAATGATGGAGTACATATATGCTAGAGCTTGGGCAAGTCAGCCCTCTCACAAGCCACACCACTTAGCCATGGAGGTTAAGGCTCACACACTAGAGCCCATAATCTCACACAAGGGAGGAAATCAGCCTAGCAATCAGGCTGACCTCTCACACACAACCTAGAGAGCTAGAAAATTCTCTCATGGCACACTCCTAGTGGTCACATAACCCACAAACCCATGGAGAATCGCCATGTGTCCATGGGTAGCACACAAGGATCTCACCTCACCTAAAAAGTAAGGAGAGGTACCTTTATCCTAGTCAGCACACTGTGACAAGGCAATCCTACGACCAAGGACCTCTTTGGATATTTCTCTCATCAGGTCTTGACTCTGGACCTCTTGCCTTTTTCTTTTTCTTAGGCTAAGGCATGGAGCCATCACCCATGCCCACCCAGACATCGACGGTCCATGACCCCCGAATCTTCGAAAATTCATATCTCCCAATCCGACCGTTGGATCGGCCTCAAACTTGGACCGTAGACATTTTGCCACCTGATCTTTCCAACGGTGAAGTTGGATTGGCGATCGGAGCAGGAATTTGGTACTTTCCTGGAACTTGCTCCTGTGGACCTGAAACTGAGCCAGATGGCTCCTTTCCCAACAGGCGTGCTGTATGTACCTGATGTTGCGTTCAACCTTCTTTCAGTGTCCTCCTTCACCAGCAGAAGACTGCAAGTCGTCTTTGACAACGACTATGGCTACATCCTCCACAAGGAAATCGGAGAGGAGTTGGCCAAGTCAGTGAAAGAAGGCGACATGTACCACCTGCAAGGGGTAACCAAGATCGTGCGCGAGCAGAGTCTTGCACTAGTGGTGCAGGCCACCGATGGCGAAATCTGGCATGCACGCTACGGCCACATCGGCATGCGGGCCATGCAACAACTTCAAACAAAGCAGATGGTGCGTGACTTCCTAATCATGTCTAACTTTGAGCAGCAGTTCTGCATCAGTTGTTTGGAGGAGAAACAACATCGCGAGGCATTCTCTCGAGCAACGGAGTGCGCGAAGGAGGTACTAGAGCTGGTCCACACGGACTTGTGTGGCCCGATGCAGACCCAGAGCTTTGGAGGCTCTAGGTATTTTTTCAACTTCATTGATGATTTTAGCAGTTACATTACTGTGTATATCCTTTCCTCCAAGGACCAGTGCTTTGACAGGTTCAAATAATTCAAGGCAATGGTGGAGATTCAGACTCGCAACAAAATCAAGGCATTGCGCAACGACCGCGGTGGACAGTACCGCACCATACTTGCCGCAGCAGAACGGCATAGCAGAACGCATTAACCGCACCATTGTTGAGTCGGCGCGCTCCATGCTACACGCGGCTCGCTTGACCTACGACTTTTGGACCGAAGCAGAGAGCACTGCAGTGTACATCAATAACTGTGGTGGAACCAAGGCCCTGGAACAGATGACGCCGTACGAGGCATGGTTTAGCAAGAAGCCGAGCATGGGTCATCTTTACGCATTTGGCAGCTTGGCGCACATGCACGTGCCAAAGGAGAAACGGCAAAAGTGGAACGCGAAGAGCGTGCTGATGCTGATGATTGGGTACGATGTGGCAAGTGAGGCGTATCTCCTCTACGAGAGGGATACACGCCATGTCATCATCTCCAGGGATGTCATATTCAACGAGAACAACGGTATCAACACCAACATTGTCTGTGAAGAGGTAGCAAAAGCAGCAGCCGACAAGGCAGTGGGAACAGATATCCTTCTTGACCCAGTGTCTCCTGATCCTTCCTCCACTATGGCAGTTTGAGAACCACTCTATTCTCCCATGTCTGATGGAGCAGATACGATGACCTCATGGGCAGAGGAAGAAGATGCACCACCATCAGTAAAAGAGGTTGTGCGAGCAGCACCGTGCCGGGCGTATGCTAACGCTCCAGCACCAGGTCGTAGGTACCCTCTAAAGGTACGCTAAAAGCCTGGAGAGCGTGGGTATTTGTGGATGCTCTAGAAACCAGACCAGATGAACGTCACAGTTACAGTAGACTCTGATGAGCCGACGTCGTACGAGGAGACCATGGCGGTACCAGATACAGCGGATTGGGCTCAAGCTGTGCAGCTGGAGATACAGTCACAGCTCGATAACGGGACGTGGGAGCTGACTGAGCGTCCACCTGGACGTAAGGTGATCAAATGCACGTGGGTGTTCAAGAAGAAGTGGGAGCACATTGCAACCTAGAAAAGTACAAGGCAAGGCTGGTCGCCAAGGGCTACTCGCAGCATGAAGGCATTGACTACACGGAAACATTTGCACCTGTTGCAAAGTTTGCCTCTGTGCGTACGCTCTTTTCCTATCCACCAGCAGAGGACTTTGAGGTCCACCACATGGACGTCAAGACGACGTTCCTGAACGGTGACGTGGAGGAGGAAATTTACATGGAGCAGCCGGAGGATTGGTCAAACATGGACAGGAGCACCTGGTTTGCAAGCTGGAGAAGTCGCTATACGGCCTGAAGCAAGCGTCGCGTGCTTGGAACCAGAAGTTGGTTGCGGCGTTATAGTGCATGGGTTTTGAGCGTAGTGAGAATGACAACAGTGTCTATCGCAGGCACCATGGTCATGAGGTGCTCATCATCATCAACTATGAGGATGACATGCTCCTCATTTCAAAAAGCATCTATCCACTGCAAGAGTTCAAGAAGGCCATACAGGAGCGCTTCGAGATGTCTGATCTCGGGGAGGAATCATACTTCCTCCGTATTTAGATCACGCGTGACCGCAAAGTATGCTCTCTCTCGCTGTAGCAGAGACGCTACATCAAGGCATTTCTTGTAGCGGTTCGGCATGGCACAGGCCAAACTGATCGGCACACCGCAAGAGACGCGGTAGTACCTCGTGAGTTTCAATGGAGCAGCAGAACCAACTAAGCGGCAGAAGTACCAGAGCGCCGCCGGCAACCTCATGTACCTGATGGTTGCAACCAGGCCGGACCTCGCATAGGCTGTTAGCGCTGTGAGCCAGCAAATGGCTAGTCCCGAACCAACGCACCAGAAGGCAGTGAAGCGAATCATTCGCTACCTTGCTCGAACCATCAACATCGGTATCAACTACAACGGTAACGACAACACTTTTTCTGCAACGACGACTATCAGCTATAAAGACGCAGATTGGGCTTATGGTAGAGATGAGGAGGAGTGCAGCAGTTTCTATTCCCGTGCACGTCGACAACCAGAACGCAATCTCACTCGCCAAGAATCCTGAGGACCATGCATGCCCAAAGCACATTTATATCGCAAATCACTTCATCAGGCCCATGGTGCAGGAGGGTGCTATCAAGTTGGAGTTTACTCCAACCAGCAAGCAGGTCGCTGATTTTTGCACCAAGCCAGTGAGCCGTGAGAAACAGCAATTTTGCATGAAGGCATGTGAACTTTGCCCACTCTCACTGCGGCAAAGTGGGAGATTGTTGGAGAAGGAACTATTCAGCTCAATTTCAGGTCCACAGGAGCAAGTTCCAGGAACGTACCAGATGCCTACTTCGATCGTCAATCCGGCTTCTTCATTCGAAAGATGAGGTGGCAAAATGTCTACGGTCGAACTTTGAAGACGATCCAACGGTTGGATTGGGAGATACAAATTTTCAAAATTTTCGGGGTCATTGACTGCTGATATCCGGATGACCATGGGCGATGGCTCCATGCCTCAACCTGAGAAAAGAAAAAGGCAAGAGGTCCAGGGTCAAGACCTGATGGGAGAAATATCCAAAAGGGTCCTAGATACTTAGGTTACCATGTCAGAGTGTGCTGACTAGGAAAAAGGTACCTCTCCTTATTTTTTAGGTGAAGTGAAATCCTTGTGTGCTAGCCATGGACACATGGCAATTCTCCATGGGATTATGGGTTATGTGACCACTAGGGGTGTGCAATGAGAGCATTTTCTAGCTCTCTAGGTTGAGAGAGAAGCCAGCCTGATTGCTAGGCTGATTTCCTCCCTTGTATGAGATTATGGACTTGAGTCTAAGAGCCTTAGCCTCCATGGCAAAGTGGTGTGGCTTGTGAGAGGGCTGACTTGCCCGAGCTCTAGTTGTATATGTACTCCATCATTTTTAGTGATTCAACAACCATTCTACAGCAGAACTGATGCCCTTCCAGTCCCACGTGCTTACAGCTCCAAGGCTCCCTCTCTCCTCCAGTTGCAATAGAAGCCTGGCCGGACCCATCCGCAGGACTAGTCTCCCTCATCCACTGGGAAGCCACACAGGCAGGAACGTGGTCAGCGGCCAGCGACGAGTCGTGCTAGGTAAGAGTTTAAAAAAAGAGCATCTCGAGACCGGACAATGCGATGGCGAGCAGGGTCCCAAAACCACGAGGCCTTTGACTGGGGGGAGATGCTGAAGAAGGCACACATGCGTCCCAGAGATGAGACCTTAGGATACTGCTGGTCCTCAGTATACCAGACATGAGCGAGAGACCCCCAAACGTGAGCGAGACGGAGATCAACGCGATGGCCGAACCACAGCTCGTACGGGGTGACATGGTCTCGCAGCGGACTATGCGGCAAGCAGTTCCAGACCCATGTCATGTAGGAGAAGCCCTCAAAGGCGAAGGACTCCGGTAGACCGCACTCAGACCGCATAGCGCGAACCGTATCCTCCATGGTGCGGTTCCAACGCTCAGATTCACCGTTATGCTGTGGTGTAGTAGGGGCGGAGAGCTGGTGAAAGACACCGTGCTCGGTAAAGTACGCATCCATCTTGCCAAAGAACTCGCTACCATGATTTGAACGAAATGTGTGAAGAGTATGACGAGACTGACGCTCAGCCATCACAAGGCACAGGCTGACTACAAATGCGACATCGCTCTTGTGGCACATGCTGTACACCCACCGCATCCGCGTGAAGTTGTTAGTGAGGGTGAGAACGTATCGACCCCGATCAGAGAGGGACTCGACTGGGAGATGGCCGAGAAGGTTCGAGTGAACCAACTCAAGTGGGCACAGTACCCGGAAGGAGGAGTCAGGATATAAGCAGCGATGCATCTTACCTTGGACGGAAAAAAGACAATCGGTCTTGGGCGGCTTCTCAAAAGAAGCTGCGTCAAGACCGAGGGCTGGGTGAGTACGAATGAGCTTGGACATAGTGTCCGAGCTCACATGGCAGAGGCAACAATGTAACAAGTGCTGGTGTTCTAGGGAGAGAACACCAGTGACGAACACTCGCGAAGAAGGGGGAGGGGAAAGAGAAGTAGAAGGAGGACAATGAGACACACGATAGACGTCATCAACAACAGAGACACGAAGCACAACAGCACATGTGTCAAGAGTAGTCACTAGCTGAGTCAGTAGAGTGCTCAACAATGAGGCCCATCGTGGTGCATGTACGAACAGAGAGCTAGCTGAGCTCGAGAGCAGGCACAAAGAGCACATCATAAATGTACAAAGGGCCAGACGGACCATCAAACCGCACAACCCAACTCCCTGTACATGCAACGGCTGACCAGACCCTGTGCAAACATACCGAATAGACGCAACGGGAACCAGTACAACGAAGTCACTGCAATGACAAGTCATGTGATGAGTAACTCCAGAGTCAATAATCCAGGTGCCATTCGGCTCACCACCAGTCGTCGACACTGAGCAACGTGCCACAGAACACTCTGCCTCTGCTGGGTCCTCAGTAGAGAATTTGGAACAACAACGGACAACACGGATCTATGACTCGGCAAGCCTGTCAATACTGTCAGGTCCATCCTCATCACAAGCTACCAAGGTTCCACCACAAGCATCATCACGAGCAACACACGCAATAAGACAAGCTGTGTTGGGACCACTCGGCTATGACAATACACTCGTACCTCCCTGAGTACAAAGCGCCAGCAGCTGACGAAGCTCTGTGATCGTGCGATCCCGATAGTCCACCTCACTATTGCCGCCTGATGAAACGGGTACATGTGTAGCTTTCGTGGTCGCGGCATCTCCAGTCCATGTGTCGCTCGAGGACGTCTGCTATGCGTACACCGTCTGGAGGCCACGCATGATCCGAGTCCAGTCAAGTGGCTGCTCACACTCTGTGTAGCGGTGAATGCCTCCATAGTTGTAGCAGTGGACAGAATGTCCACCACCACTACTCACCGGCTGCCGCTGCTGGTGTAGCTATCCCTTTTCGCGTCGCCTTTTCCCCTTCTTTCCCTGTGCGGGCATTGCAACGCCCTGAGTGTGGCTGCTTGGAGTAGAGGAGGACGAGGCGGTCGAGGTAGGACTGGTGAGCAGGGACAGAGGCGTAGGAGGCGTCGCAGTCAATACTACAACAAGTGGACTCTACTGATGAGCGACGGCAGCCTCATGAGCCGATGTGGTCTAGATGAAGTAGCAATGGGCCCAAGGAAGCAGCTGTAGTGACTCTGATAGCTCACAGACAACCATACGATCGAAGCTTGTAAAGAACTTCACATGGTCCAAATACGCTCCCATCATGATGGTATCGAGCGCCCACAACTGCATCCTGCCACCGGTCCCAAGACGCGTGTAAAGGCGCATTGCGTGCCTCCACTAGTCAGCTACGGGCTCTGTGAGGCCCTGGCGGAGGGAGTGAAACTCACGTAGTCGGGCCGCCATCATGGCATGGGTCTCCGTAGCGAGAACTGTCAGGGCCAGCTCCCAGTCGTGACCCGGATCTGCTCCAATCCCGGTCCCCGTCTTACATAGGAAAGGACGGAAGTCGATCACAGTCTCTCGTGGCATGGCGTAGAGGAGACCTTGCATTGCTCTCGCTGCTGTCTGGGTTTGGTGAGCGTTGCGGGTCTGGTACTGGCCGTGATAGTATAGCGAGACACCCTTAGAATCGGCCCACACCTCAAACAGGGACTCTTAGCAATCGAAGCCCTTGTCACTATCGTAACAGGGTGGAGGTGTCTTAAAGTCCTTCGGTTGTCGCTTCGTGGGGAGGGTGACCTCAGCAACAGGAGATGGTGGGCGGGGTATGGGGAGCCCACCAGTATGGAAAATACCACCTAAGGTGAACGCTGCTGAACGACGTGTCTGATCCTAACAGCGAGAAGGTGGTGGAGGCTGTGATCCCAGATGTAACTCACGGATGCACTCCTCAAGCACACAAATTTCATGCTCGTGTGAGTCATCCTCAATCTCCTCCTCGTCCTAGGTGTCTACCTGTGATGATCAATGTTGAGACCGCCACACTTTGTAGGGTGTAGACTGCTGAGCGGATGGTACAGCTCCAGTACACTCTCCAGGTTACTGCTGTGAAGCCATCGAACGATCCCGCAGTAATTCATGATCTCCTACGACGCATCGGACTTCCTCTACTACTGCTTGCGCATCTTGTCTTGCGACCGACGAAGCTCATCAATCATGTTGGACTGCGACCGTGGGCTCACCAAACAAGCTCCTGAATCTGCGCAACATGGTGGTGAAAGTTTTGGTCGCAAAGAGTTGGAAAAATGGCAAAACGTCACTTTTCCCTGTTTTGCCTGAATTTGAGAAGAAAACAAATCTGTGTTGCACTTCATGTTGAGAAATGAACCATCCGGCTCTGTTTCACATCCACAGGAGAAAGTTCAAGGAAAGTACTAGATGCCTGCTCCTATCATCAATCCAACCTCGCCATTAGAAAGATCCGGTAGCAAAACATCTACGGTCCAAGTTTGAGGCTGATCCAACAGTCGGATTGGGAGATATGAATTTTCCAAGTATTAAGGGTCATCGACCGCCGATATCCGGGTGACCATGGGCGATGACTCCATGCCTTAGCCTGAGAAAAGAAAAAGGCAAGAGATCCAGGGTCAAGACCTGATGGGAGAAATATCCAAAAATGTCCTTGGTCTTAGGATTGCCTTGTCAAAGTGTACTGACTAGGATAAAGGTACCTTTCCTTACTTTTTAGGTGAGGTGAGACCCTTGTGTGGTAGCCATGGACACATGGCGATTCCCCATGGAATTGTGGGTTATGTGACCACTAGCAGTGTGCCATGATAGCATTTTCTAGCTCCCTAGGTCGTGTGTGAGTGGTCAGCCTGATTGCTAGGCTAATTTCCTCCCTTGAGTGAGATTATGGACTCTAGTGTGTGAGCCTTAGTCTCCATGGCTAAGTGGTGTGGCTTGTGAGAGGACTGACTTGCCCAAGCTCCAGCTCTATATGTACTCCATCATTTTGAGTGATTGAACAACCATTCTTCAGCACAAGTGATGCCTTTCCAATCACACATGGTTGCTGCTCCAAGGCTCCCTCTCTCCTCCAGATCCAACAGTGGTCAGGGCACGTTGGAACCACATTTGCGACTCCTTCCTTATGGCTGGCGCCACTTTGTGGTCACAAGAAGCGCCGAGTAGGTAGGGGGGATGATGTAATCCAGATTACCCCCAAAGTGGCTCATCTAAAGAGCCACTACACGCCTAGGCTAGAGGCTAGCTCTAAGACTATAAGAACTTGTCAGTTGCCTGTCACTGAGTATAGTCATTACCTTTTAAGGTCCTAAGAGAGTGGTCTACCAGATGCAATCACCAAAGAAACATTGGTTAGTGTAAGCCCCAAGAGTTTTCTCCTCACGCAAAAATGACCACGTGCTAAGGACACAGTGTAAAGAAGTGATTGCAATGAACTGCTAAACATAGAACCTTGGCTGTGAGGGTGGTATTACCTCTTGGTTGCAATACCAAGAGCAGTCGGTGGGAACCATTGTATTGGAACCTGTTTTATACAGTGTCAGCATAGGAAGGTGAACAAAGGATTATGGATCCACATTGACTAGTTATAAGGCATGCTTCTGTGCTCTCTCATGCCCTCTCTATCTTGCAGTACGCATCAGCTCCATCAGCTCCATTAGCTCCATCTGCTCCATCAGCTCCATCAGCTCCATCACCTCCATCAGCTCTATCAGCTCCATCAGCTCCATCAGCTCCATTTGCTCCATCTGCTCCATGAGCTCCAACAGCGGATACTGGCATTTAGCGAACAAGGGCCAAGGATAAGCTTTACCCTTGGAGATATGACCCGTGGTTTGCTAGTGTACGTTCTTCTTTGTTTGCAAAGGATCATCAGCTAACGCGTGAGCAAGAGATCTGTACCTTCTAAAATAGTAGAAGACAACAGCCTACATCAGCCTACTTCGGCCTCAACAAAGCATAGAAACAGAGAAAAAACATGACGATACCCACGGCACTTACTCTTGAGTACGTCAACAGTGGGATGTTTAAGTTCACAAGAAAAGGTTTTCCGCTGTGGAAATGGCTATTTGAGATTGTGATGAGGGTGTGTGGCTACTTCAAGATGTTCCTTAGAGAAGAGGTTGAATCCCTTAAAACAGCTGCTGGATATGAAGCGTAGAGTGTCAAAAATGGCATGGCATTTGCGATTCATGTGATATTAGTACATGAGTTACACCATGTCTACCTCTAAAATATCACACATGCATTGAAGGCTTATGAGGAACTTGCACGTGTACACCTATCTACGGCTCTTGACAATCGCCTCTTCATCCTTCAAAAGATTATTTCAATGAGGGTGAGCAAGGGAGAGTCAGTTCCGGACTTCCTATTGTAGTTTGAAGGACGGGTGTAGAAAGTAACCCAAATTAACAGGGAAATCGACACCAACATGCAGGCCATGATCCTTCTCATAAAGCTACCTGAAAGCTGCGATCCTCTAATCACCATCTATGGTGATTCAAAGGAGGAGGATTTTATCGGAACTGGAGGAGAGGGGGAGCCTTGGAGCAATGAGCATGTGGGAATGCAAGGGTATCACATGTGCTGAAGAATGGTTGTTAAACCACTTCAAATGATGGACTACATATGGAGCTAGAGCTTGGGCAAGTCAGCCCTCTCACAAGCCACACCACTTAGCCATGGAGGCTAAGGCTCACACACTAGAGTCCATAATCTCACACAAGAGAGGAAATCAGCCTAACAATCAGGCTCACCACTCATACACGACCTAGAGAGCTAGAAAATGCTCTCATGGCACACTCCTAGTAGTCACATAACCCACAATCCCATGAAGAATCGCCATGTGTCCATGGTTAGCACACAAGGATCTCACCTCACCGAAAAAGTAAGGAGAGGTATTTTTTTCCTTGTTTACTAACTCTGACAAGGCGACCGAAGAATCTAGGACCTTTTTGGATATTTGTCCCATCATGTCTTGACCCTGGACCTCTTGTCTTTTTCTTTTCTCAGGCTAAGGCAAGGAGCCATCGCCCATGATCACCCGGATATCGGCAATCAATGACCCTGGAAACTTTGAAAATTCATATCTCCGAATCCGACCGTTGGATTGGCCTCAAGCTTGGAGCGTAGATATTTTGCCACGTAATCATCCAATGGTAAAGATGGATCGACAATTAAAGCAGGCATCTGGTAGTTTCATTGAACCTGCCTCTGTGGACCTGAAAGTGAGTCGGATGGCTCCTTTTCGAATAGGTTTTACGTATGAGGTGTTGGAAATGGAGGAGAGAGGGAGCCTTGGAGCAGCGAGCATGTGTGATTGGAAGGGCATCACTTGTGCTGAAGAATGGTTGTTCAATCACTCAAAATGATGGAGTACATATAGAGCTAGAGCTTGGGCAAGTCAGTCCTCTCACAAGCCACACCACTTAGCCATGGAGGCTAAGGCTCACACACTAGAATCCATAATCTCACACAAGGGAGGAAATCAGCCTAGCAATCAGGCTGACCACTCACACACGACCTAGAGAGCTAGAGAATGCTCTCATGGTACACTCCTAGTGGTCAAATAACCCACAAACCCATGGAGAATCGCCATGTGTCCATGGCTAGCACACAAGGATCTCACCTCACCAAAAATGGAAGGAGAGATACCTTTATCCTAGTCAGCACACTCTGACAAGGCAATCCTAAGACCAAGGACCTTTTTGGATATTTCTCCCATCAGGTCTTGACCCTGGACCTCTTGCCTTTTTCTTTTCTCAGGCTAAGGCATGGAGCCATCACCCATGCCCACCCAGACATCGACGGTCCATGACCCCCGAAACTTTGAAAATTCATATCTCCCAAT